>BQNB010150292.1:0-16056 GCA_026074375.1 Tanacetum coccineum
GGCGTGTAGTTTTATCCATCCATAGAAACATCGACTGATGAGAGTCGAATAGTAAAGGGGTGTGTGTGTGTACACCATAGTTAGTTAGTTAGTTAGTTAGTTAGTTAGTACACCATAGTAGTTGGTGTAGCCCCAAGTTATAGTTGGGGTAATAGGGAAACGTTCAATGAAGAAAACCTTGTTTGATAATATTGCTTTCTTATTATTCCGCTGTGCATTCAATATTATCTGTAAAACTAATCCTAGTTGAGCTTAAATCGGTTTTAACAAGTGGTATCAGAGCCTCGTGGCTCTCGATCTAAGATTATTCAAGGTTTTGGTTCGTGTTATTTTTTTGTGTAATAGGCGAATTTAAAGAAACTAGGGTCACAAACCCTAATTCTGTAAAACGGAAAAGTATTGAAGATGCTGTATGTTTTTGTTGCTGTATATTCAAAAGATGTGGTATGTTTCATGATCAAGGCAGTAACAAAGAAGATCCGTGGCGTCAACAGCAGGTTATTGAAGGTTGTCGTGACAAGGAGAAGAAGGGCTTTCATGTGTTGGTGTTCCAAACAGAAGCAGGTTTCTTGGATAGGCAACAAGAATCGATTAAAGAGTTTTTTCGCATATTGGAAGTTCATGTTAGTATTGCTGTTTGAAGTATTATGAATGACATGGTGAGCAATAACTACGATTGGTTGATGAAAAGGAAAATATACCATATGGTTCTTCAAGCCGACAAAAGATATATTATAAAGAATGAAGAAGATTTTGTTATAAAAGTAAAAGATACGGATGTGTTTTTATTCGTGATGGGCTTTAAGGTTAATATTACTTTCTGCCAAAGAAGAAGCTTTATACTGTCCAAGTACTGTCATTGGAACGTGGGCATGCTGTTGTTTTTATTGATTTTGTTTGGGCTTTATGAAACTTGGGTCTATGATGCTTTGATGTTGTTTAAACGTATGATATAAAGAAGACAACAGGAAGATGGTTTTGCTGTTCATGCTTAAGAAAAGAATTAAAACAGTTGGATTCGCACATGGACAGCAAAAGAAAGTACTGTGTGAATACTTGAAGCTACTGTGTTATGGATGTCATGAAGGTTTTGGCATACAGGTTGTTTGTTTATGGATCTGATGTTCGTGATTTTATGATGTAAATGAAGAAACATGATGCTATACGTGATGAATATAGTTGAGTCATATGGATGTCGAAACCCTAAAACATGGTTAGGGTTATAAGCAGGTCGACAAATGTTGTGCACAAGTTAGGGTTTTGGAAACTCACTTGTTAACTACGTGGTTTAATGTTGTTTTGGTACAAGGAAGGAAAGAGATGAGTGGTCATAAGCAGATTGTATGGATCGTGAGTGATAAAAGAAAGGAAGGAGCTCAAAGTACTGTTCGAACCATAGTACTGCTACCCAAGGAATTATGAAAGTACTGTTTGCTTCGTCCGAGGTATTTTTAATACTGCTAGTTTCGTCCGATATATGATTAATACTGCTAGTATCGACCGACATCGGACAAAAGAAGATTTTTGGATGGATTTGGATCTCGAATGCTTCATTTAAGGGGAAGTTAACGGATTGATTTTTAAATGTTCTTAAACATTTAAAAGGCTCGTTTTTGGAGATTATTTGAAGAGGTGATTACGAAGATGATTGATTATCACTTATTTGATATTGTAGTTGAGTTTCACAGATGCGTGTTCTTATCATACCTTTTAGCAGGAGGTAACTTGTTCGTGCTTAAATGGTGTGACGAAGACTTGTCAAAATCTAGCAAAGGTGTGTGATCTAACTTATGGTGCTTAATGCTCACATTTGCTATCACTTTAAGGAGTTACGTTGTAGTGCTCAGTGTCTCATATAGTTGAGGATTTTGTCAAGAGATTGCGATCTACTTATATTTTGGTCTTGGTATGAGTTCGACGTCACGTGGATAGTGCAAGACATAAGACACAAGTTTGGGAGATTCTACTTCTTCATCAAATTCGTTATACTCAGTTTTCTTCATCAGTGATCACTACATAGAGCCTACAGAGTTCGAGATTCAAGAGATGGTAAACATATGGGTTTCAGGGGAAGCTTATTGATTAAATGTTTAACCATCTACATGCACCACTTGAGGGGAAGTGTTTCATTACTACTGCTGATCTTTATTACTACTGCTAGTTTATATTTCTACTGCTCAAAGTCATTTTTCGTATTATGCTTCATGGAGGGTATTTTGAGTATTGGAAGGCTGGATTAGTAGTTGTGGTATATGATTTGTAGCTGTTATGATCCAAGTTGCATTTCTACAGAAGATCCCTATTGGATGATTACAAAAAGGGGAAGAAGATTACAGGTTTATTGATTTGCAGCTTATTATGTGTGGTGGCATGATCATAAGTTAAGGGGAAGCTATCTACAAAGGAAGATTTTGTTTCATTCAGGGAGATGATTACATCTCAACTTCAGGGGAAGCTTTGTGCAAGAATTTGTTTGTTTTGTCATCATCAAATAGGGGAAGATTGTTGGGAATTATAGATTTGATGAGACAAAAGAACAAAAGAATGAAACAAGAAGGACTTAATCGACAAATTGGAATTCTACAAAAGATGGAGTTTGACTACAAATTAATGATTGGGAAGTTACAAGATGTAACTTAAACGTGTAAGAATGTTACAAAAGTGATTGTCTAATCTCATCATATTAATGATAAAAACAAATTAATGTCATTAATTATAAATTATGTCATTAATTGTTTATTATTATAATTCCTTTGTAACGTCTAATGGTCTTCTATTATATAAATAATTATAGACATAGGTTTTTTCACCAACCCATAGGAGAACATCGACTGATGAGAGTCAAATAGTAAAAGTGTGTGTGTGTGTACACCATAGTTAGTTAGTTAGTTAGTTAGTACACCATAGTAGTTGGTGTAGCCCCAAGTTATAGTTGGGGTAATAGGGAAACTTTCAAATGAAGAAAACCTTGATTAAATAACATCATTGTTTCTTCAATATTCCACTGCATGTTTATGATGTAATTTGTAAAACGAACCAGATTGGGATTAAACGATTCTTATCACTTCGTCGACACCCGAAAATAATATGAAACCATTAAAAAAAGGAAAAGGTGGGGCTATGAACTCACCTTAGGTAGAGGTAGAGGTATCGGATAAGAGAATCTACAACGAACGAACAATGACGACCACGTCTCAACCACGACCTATAATATTGTGGTCCGTGATTAGAAGAAATAAGGACCGAGGGAAAAATGCATAAATTGCATAAGTAAATAAGTATATATTTACTACACACATATATATGTAATTACATACTATGGTATCCACATGCGTGCCATAAGTTTTATTGATTAATTCACTTTCTTTAACATTATTACGCTCAACATTAATTTACGCCACTTTTCTGAAAAATTCATATTTTTAGAAATTTATTATTTTAGAAAAGTTTCTATTTTTAGAAAGTTTCTAATTCCGGAAAGTTCGGATGTTTGAAGATATTAATATTGTTTAATAAAATGTTTAAGTTTCCCAATAAACCCCGACAAACCAACAACTCATATACTTGCCCTTATTTTTCCTTATTATGCTTATATATATAAAGTTTCCAATAATAGACTTATTATTTTTAGACGCGACCGAAACATACCCAAATATATATATATATATATAAAATATATATATATAGATATAAAATATAATATATATATATATATATTACTACTAAAGTATATATATATCTATTAATGTCCGTTACTTTACAATCTCAAATAGACTCGAAAACCCGACGCCATCTTTTCCTATTCTAAGTTGACTTTGTAAATATTTTTGTAAATTCTACCCGAACAAAAAACTACCCCAATTAAATTAATTTTCCACGACTCGTACTCTAAAGCATTTTGATGTAAAAAGCGACGTTTCGACAACCATTTAGTTTTAGCCGAGACTTGAATCCCAACAGAAAATAACCAAAATACCCCACCAAGTTATCTTGCATAGGCTTATATTATAAAAACGGCAAAAGAGTTTGGATTTTGACCCTCATATATCAGGTGTTTTATAAACCTTAAGATCGCCTCGCGAAAAGGTAAAACGTCATTTAAGCAACCTTTTAGTTTTTCAACCGAGCATCCAAAAACTCGACAGAAATGGACGAAAATGCTCTTACATCAGGTCTGATGCAATTTTAATAAAATGAAAAACGCAGATTTTGCTCTAGCTTTTAGACATATCATTACTCGATTAGACCTTATCAGTTCAAGCGAAAGGAAAAAACGCCCTTCCCGAACAACTTTTATGTTTCTGCCGAAGGCCGAAACGGACTCGAAAGTGACGAAAATACCCCCGTAAAAGTATGACAGCAACCACTATTACCCCAAAAAGCTGAATTTTTTTCAATAATTTTCCTAGTTTCAATTTGCCGCAAAAACTTTGTTTTTAGGAGTTACGAGACGATCCTTATATGGAAACGATCGTCAAAACAAGCTTTACCAATATTTTAAATCCAATTTTAACTTTAACATTTTTACGACATTCAAAATGGGCGATTAAATTTTCTGCATTTTCTAACCCGATTCAAAACTCAACCAAACGCTATTTTTACCACATCACAACTTCACAAATACGCCTAACTAACCTATCTCCGTCCACTAAACACCTCAAATCAATAATCCAACCTCAATTATACACCAATCATGAACACATATGGATTCCATGTACATAAACTATACACATGCATAATATATATAAAAATAACATTAAAGAATGTTTAAATATACTTACAAATAATGTAGAAACAAGGTAAAATTGATCACACAAAACCCCTTTGTTTTTCCTTGACTAGCCGAAAACCAAACACAACCCCAAATTAATCAAATCTTAATCTTTTATTAACCAAATCTTGCAAATAAGACTAGTATTCAACCCTTTGATGCTTTGATTATACCAAAAATCAATGAAATTAGCTAAGATCAAGATTCTTGAAAAACCCTTGCATGTTGATTTCCTTTGAAAAGAATGATGGAGATTAGTATAGAATCAATGTAGGAATGACATAGGATTGATTTGGAATTGATTGAGAAGATTTTGTTGATGTTTTAATGGTGTTGGTGCTGTGCTCGTCGAACAGAGAAACAAAGGAGAGGAGACGCTCTTTTTTTTCTTGTGTGTTTTTATGATAGTGTTTGAATGGTAGTAGGACTTATATAATGGTCAAAGTTTTTAATAGATTTCCAAAGGGAGTGTTTGTTTTTGAGTTTAGTGGGAGGAAAATATAATAAGAGGGTGTTTGGTTTCTAGTTTTAATGGAGCTAAATAGAAGAAATGTCGTTACATTTCTCATAAGCTTTTCTAAGATCGTCCCTGACAGCGCATGAATCTTCAAACCGAAAAGCCAAATTCAAAAGCACATCTTGACGACCTTTATCTTCGTTAATTAATCTTTGCACCAGGGCTTCAACTTCGGAATCAGTATGTGGAAGCGCACAGGCCATTTGAATTATATGTAGAAAGGATTAAGTTTGAAAAAACTTGAAAGGAATGCGGTTGTATTTAAAGCAAAAATGGGATGAAGGAAATAATATAAGTGCTCCTACTATTACTCAACAAAATATAGAATTTCATCGTTTTGTCGTAATTGGCTCATCCCAATGACGAGACATTCACTTAAGGATACGTAAGAACCGTTTACGAACACAAACCCCTCAAGCGGACGCAAATCCCCAACCCCTACAACGTCTTGATTTCAAGGCGAATCCCACCCCCTCCTAACCTGGTGGAGGATGTGACACCCCATAAGAAAAACTAGATTCTCCCTGCGTAGGTAAAAGTCCATGTACTGCCGTTTTGTGGTCAATTCTACCGTTAATTTCAACGGAAAGCTATCCGTTATGATTCGTCAGTACAGTTATTATTTTAATCAACAAGTTCTAAATAGCACGCAAATATTACCATTATCGCTTTTGTGTCTAAAAGGATATTTTAGAACTTGTAACAATAAAACCATATTTATTTCACATTCGGGGAAACGAAGTCATTTATCTACATTATTTTCATGAAACCGTCTAGACTTGGATAAATAAACATGTGTATGTCGATAGTCCCAGAATTCCTTGAATAGATTTCATCTCGTTATGCAAATACCCAACATCAAAACGTTACATAGCAACGTACGTAGTATGTCAATCTACAATACTAATCCAAAAGAAAAAAAATGAATATGAACAAATAAGTATATGTGTGCAACGTTTACATACATAGAATTATAAGATAAAGCATAAATAATGAACCATCATTTCACCACTCTACTGATAATCTTTAAGGTTCACGTGCAAAGCACTCCTAGTATTTGACTCAACGCATAATAGGTAGGGTCAACACCTGAGCAAAGATTCAAAATTTGATATATCTCATCACCCGTCACTCTTCCATCATCCACATACTATAATACTGATCCAATTACCAAATAGTCTTTTACCAAATAGTGCCATAATGACAAATAGTCTTATAAAAACACCATCATTACTAGATTCCTCAATAGCAAATGAAAATAATATCAACTTTCATGCAATTTGAAAAGTGTCAGGAACGAGGAAATGGATACTAGTATAAATAGGGTTTCATGCATTCTTCTCTTGGCACAAAATCATTCACAAAGCAAGTAGTAAATAAGTGAGGTTCGAGTAGGGTTTTTATTGAATTGTAAGCTTAAGACATCGGGTTAGAACACGTAGAAGCCAAGGGAGGGCGACCCATCTTCATCACCATCTTTCTCATCGTCGGAGTCAAACTTTAAACCTCGGTAAGTCGTCCTCGTGGCTTAACATCTTTCATTAATATGTCCTTTATATTATAGCTTGACGAACCTCGGCTTCGCATGACTAAAAATCCGACACATATGGTATAACTCATGCGTAGTCCGTATAATCATGCGCATGCCAAGCCTTTCGACTATCCATTGCCAGGAATTACGAACCAAGAAGTTAACGAAAATAACAAGGTGCGTGATAACCATACGTTGCACTAGGGGCAAGTAGAGAACTAGGGTTTTCATATTACTAGCTTTATGGACCCGCCGTCCCGACCCCTGTGAAAAAGGTTTACCACCCTTGACATAACTGAGCTGACATACAAGAGCGACGTGTGATTAAACACAGCTGAGCCGAATAGCTCAACGATGGGACTCACAACCCCAATGGAACACCAGCATCACATGCATGGATGTTACGTACAAAAGGCCCTCGCGTCTAAACAACACCCAACGGCACGCACTTGGAGCTGTCGAGCTCAAACGACGGACCGCACCCTTGTTATGGTGCGGCCGTACTCCCACGCCAACTTTGTATCGTATTGGCACACCACGAGCCATGCAAGTTAGCTAACTAGACCGCAGTTGCAGCCTCATGCGTTCCTCAATGGATATAGAGTCGTCTTGTGTCCCTCGAAAGATAAGTCTCCTCAGGTTTGCTAACCATGCAACCAGTAAACATGCAAAATAGATAGGAAAACTAGTATATATAAATGTTGTGGGTTGCTGTGGAAGAAAAGAAAACGAGAACAGTTAGTGCAAAGACTCACTATTGTTGCGTGCGTCTGTTGTGCAACCAAAAATAAGAAAGAAAGAAGTAGGAACATTCATTTATATAAATTAACATATAGAAGGGTATATGGGAACTAAAGGAGAAAACAAAATACCCGTGGGCACAACCGTACTATGTAACACGACAGAAGGAACAGCAAAGAAAAAAAAAAACAAAGGTTGTTAGGCCACATGGGTTAGTATTTTTATATGATAATATTCTGATTCTCTCACATATATCACTCTCGAAGATCCATTTTACAAGAGTTGAACATGAAGGGATATGAGAAACACGCAATGTTGTTCGAATCCTCGAAACGTTCCAACCGAATCCAAATGAGTTGAAAATTCTTTAACGAGCAAATGACTATTTCGTAAGTGGAGAAATTTAAATAACATTTTTATGACTTTAAAGTTTGTAACCTAAGAAGTCAGAGTATTTAAAAAAGAGTAAATAAACGAATTTAACGCGGTTTATAAACTTATTTAATGCTTAAAATGTATTATTCGTTAAGTGGGGAAATTTAAGTTATAAAAGAATGTAAAGTATAAAAAGTTTTATAGTATTTGAAAAATTAAGGGATTAAAGGTGATAACCCGAAAACTTGAGGGTAAATTGTAAAACTTACTTGATTTAGAAAATAGAGGGATCAAAACCTGCTATTTTGAAACTTAAGGGTATTAGTTGTAGATAAATAATCGTTGTAAATAAATTAAACGAGTCGAGTAGACCATAATGTATATGTATAAGCTGATAATTACACAAACTAATTAACGGCTAGGAGGTAAATAAATGAACGCGATAATAAAGTATATAAACCTAGTAACTTGCAACTAATGGTTATATTTTCTTTAGAAGTAAATATCACGCGTGTTACTCTAAATATAAGTAACTGCCGTAAAATAGCAACATCGTGTATTGGATACGTATAGTTGAACAATCGTCCCTAGAGCCAACAGTTTAATTAACATTTTGAAAACGTAAAACGTTATCTCATAAACGACAATGCCTTTCACGACCCATTTGCATAATTCATTTCATACTTTGAGTGTTGGAATATAAACTCAGAATTGTTATAACTTAGGTGTTTAACTGAGTTACTTTTGACGTGCATTGAACCGTTATCAGTTCCAGACGGATAACCGATAAGGTGAGTTTTCATAGCCCCTACTTTACTTGTTTTATAAATCAACTTTTGGGTGATAACATTGCTTTATATTTAACATAGTTGAACACAAGCCAATTTAACTGATTTACTATAGGTTCAAAGTCCTATTCAACCCAACTTGCTATTAGCCCATTTTATCATGAACCTAATTCTGTGTAAGCTGAAGTTATGGTAGATCTATCCGGATTGAACAACCCTGTTGTCCTTGGATGTGACATGAGCAAGCAAACACAGTTATCATATAGACAGTTAACGGGATGTCCGTCTATCCCTCTGCATGGTCTTATCTAAATGGTACTTGTTAACGCTTTGGTGTCATGAGCTTAGACAATAGTAAAAACTTTATTCATTGTAAAAAATTAGGATGTCTATATTTCAGTCTATGGTTATAAAACTTATGGTATCATTGCACCAGATTATCAAACAACAAAACCTATACCCACCACTTTAATTTGACACTTTATCATGTTTTTCTCACAGTAGGTGTTCTATCTTATGATTGAAAATAAGGAGTCAGGCATTGGTATATTACACTTATCATGTAGAGGTCTATCTCTCGTATCAAGTCATCATCACTGCATGAAGTCATAATCCCCAAATCAAGTCATCCGCTACATGAATTTAGGGGTTGACAGATTGTGTATCAGAGCACTTGGTCATAGAGAACTAGTTTCATTAGTAACTCAGACTATAACACCCTAATGACATATCAGAATAGCAAATACGTATAATCTAGTTAACTATTCTGCTTCTAAAGTCCAATAACTGTGTGGCACGATATCATTGAATAACTAAATAGCCACAAGTCTGTCATGAAAAACATGACTACACATTATCATTCACCATCTTGGAACAACGTATCATATGGACTACATATTTTTTATCATCTATACTAAGTAAACTGCCAAACTCTCACCAAATAATTAACCCTGAGATTAATATCAACTACAATAGTCACTTACAAATATTATGGAGCGTTGTAGTAATTACATCCGTTACTAATCTCAGTTTTGGAGGGTTACATCCATAAACACCTATCGGATGCCTTTGCTAATCACCCACTTGTTACCCCATTACACAAGGAATCTTTATAGCAACTGTTGTGAAATATCTATACTACTACCTACTATGTCGTTATACCCTTGAAAGTATTTCAAAGTATATAAAAACCTACCAAAAAGCACATGCCGCTTGAATATACCAATAATTGGCGAATGTCCTATCATTCGGAAACGAGGAACAACAAACTCATAATGAGACAAAAATGAAAACACGCTCGGTAAAAGTAAGATACAATAGTCGCAATTAGCAGTCACAAACTACAGAAATAAACTTAAGACATAAAGGTTTACACCAGCCCTGAGTCAAGAATAAAATGAACTCCACAAATATGCATCCATGGTCCAGAAGCCTACCACACTATCTGGTCACCGGCTTAGGTCTTAACATAAGGATACCGCTAATAATTGCGAGTAAATTTCCCAAACAAACAAGAAACCTACCAATGCCAAAATCCAACACTCCTAGACATATCCTCGAGACATAGTATGCCTAACCATTCAAAACACGCTATACATCTTATCTCAAAAAAAAATAGATGGCACCCACAAGTTAAATTTTTACCCAAATATGGAATATAAGAAGAAGAAACCCTATTTTGTCGTATGCAGGGTGTATTCGAGAAATGTCTCAATCACTTTCCTGCAAGGTACCTGACAACTCCCTGGAATAGGAAGCCGCCACCAAACACTCAATTCCAAGAAGACTTGACTCGCCAACCTCTCAAGCAACCCAATTACCTAAACTAGGGCTAAATTTGACCCCTACTACAGGACGTGAACACTCCCAGGAAATAAATAACCTCAGTATTCCTGCACTAACATCGCAAGCGCCTAGGCCATCTCGAAAGAGAAGCAGATCCCCATCATCGTCATTTTTCCCAGATGCCATTACCTTCTCTGACGGTAAACCAGCATCTAAGACATCAGAACTCAACCCAGAAGATATGATAGCCAGACTAGAGGACCTAGAAGTAGAGATTGACATACTTCATGCAGACACCGAGGACAAGGAGCTCCTGATCTCCGAATTACAGGATTCTCTCGCAGCTGCCGAGATTGAGATCACAATATTGCAGATAAGGGTAGCGAATACCGAGAGCAGGTGTACTGAGGATCATGAACAAATCCAGAAAATTCTAGCCCGCCTAGGCATGTAAGCAAGACAGCCAGACTCGCTATAACAATGTATCCCAGCTTGCAAGGAAATTAATAAAGACTTGTACTTTGCTTTCATGAAATAATAAATGAAATAACAATTCTGCCCTAAAAAGTTTCTGAGTACATTTACCCAGTATAGGGGAAACCATATAATTGATAATTTTTGGAATCAAATGACAAGCATCGTAATGCGCCAATGAAATAATACTATCGAAATTACTGCTCAGCGCAAGACAAGTATGCTCGTTGCCCAACAAATGAAGAATACGATCATGTGCCCGGAAAATGGAAATAGAGAAGCTATTTCCGATGAACGCTATGAAACTTGAAGAATCATTTCAAAAGGGCCACACATAGTACTTCAGGCAAGAAACAGTAACCCCTACAAAGATCAAATTTCCTTCCTCCACAATTCGACAATTTGTCAGTCCAAAATATTTTTCTCATTTACAATCAATAAACGCCTTTTCAATAAAATACTAAATACATCTGAAAGATTTCCAAGTAATGACTTCAAATCATGCCAAGATGCGAAGTGGGGCGCGTAGCAATAAGTGATTATAACAAAAAAGATTAAACCATAAAATACACAACACGAAGCCTTATTCAATCAGATCCATAGTATTTCTGTTCGTAATACAACAAAATGCAAAATATAAGGAATACAAAAAAATGTAAAACGTTAAAATGACAGATACATCACCGCGTGAAAAGAAACACATCGGATAGATCAGCAAAATAAGAGATGTGATGATTATGATCATGACGGGAGTGAAAATCTCGATTGGGAATCCCATAAGGATTGGTAATCAACAGTTTCGAGGAAAAGGATGAGAAACGTGAAATTGTGAAGTGAGTGATAAATTGAGATGAGGAGGGAGTAACTTGAAAAATATAAGAAAAAGGGGGCGGTGTAGTGGGTAAGAGTTGGGAGGAATATCGATTTAAAATATTTATGTCTAGCAAGAGCGATTACGACCAAACCCTAAACTTACAACAAAAGTTATTATTCGAAATAACTTATACGCTGAGATAATAAATTTTTCAAACACATAGATAATACCCGACAACATATCAAACGATATGCACGTAGTAAGATAAACACATAAGGTGAACATAAACTTTCAGAGGACCACATGTGTGGTAGAAAGTAGTAAGGAAATAATAAACCAATTGACATATAACCTAACACCATTCATCAGATACTTGGGGGATAAGACAATGTATACACACTACGAGTCTCTAAACCAACTACGCTACAATCACAAACAAATAACTAAAGGAAAAAGGGGATGTCAATGTAAACCTAAGGTATACATAGCCTGATCAACTATGTATAAGTTAGGTCGACAGAGATATGCTCAATAATATTCGATGTAATAACAAAAGTTTAAACGCATACACATTTTACTCGTTCATCACATTAAAGACAATACTCAAAGAAACTATGAAAGACTGCGATTCGTCAAAAGTACATCATAAGGATTCAATTCTACATAAACAAAACAAAGTTAAAGATGAAACGTCCGACAATTCTTCCTAGAGGATTCAGTATAAGATTAATCAAAATGCCCAAGAACAAAACGGTAATACAACCCGCTAGCCTACCGGCAAAAGCTACTTCTTCCAGAAGACTTCCACGCCAATCGCCACAATAATGAGTGGCACAATAAGCCCTAGTATTACAACGAGGTACTGATGATCTTCTTCCTGTGGAACACACGCCAAATAACAACTAACCACCACAACGAACACAACCGCAATCAAGGGAACGAGATACGACATTTTAATTTAAGGACGGATGAGAATTTAAGCAAAGAAACTTATTTTACGTTTTGACAAATTCAAGAAATTGGCAAAGTGTATATATATATAAAATGGAGGTAACGGTTCGCCACATTCTAGCCGTTGGAGCCCCACTTGCCACTTTTGTCCTTTTCTTAACCCATGCCACGAGTAAAACGTTTGAATTCAGGACAAAAGTTCTGACTTAAAAGGACTGCGACACCCCATAAAAATTTAAATCTTATTTCAAACCCTAAAGGTAAAATCAATCACCGAAAAAGTTTCAGATTGTTAAAATAATTACTTTGGGGAAAAATTTACAAATTAATAACACTATCCCTAAATCACTTTATAATACTGTAGAGGGACAACAATCATGTTCACTCAATTATTCAATACAGAGTTATCACGCAAACACTTTAAAATACTGTGTGGAGACAGTAGTCATAGTCACTCAATTATCCCATTCAAGATGCATCATGGCAAGGCAACAGTCACGAAGCAAACATTTTTGATACTACAGAAATCAAATGCATTCATTCGAACTTACTAGGTTACTAACATGATAACCGTTGGTTTGTGAAAGTGGAAATACAAGTACATAGTTAAGACAACAATGTTTTATTCAAAGTAGTACAACAACATGGTTACAACAATCCTTAGACCATTAATCCGATGACTCGCAATCTGAGTCGTACCTCACTACCCCAAATTCTAAAAAGAATGCATCATTCTCAGCTTGTTCTTGCCTAATTTTCTCCTCTTGCGCCTTTTTGTTCATGGCCTCTTCTTCCAACATTTCTTTTAGAGCTTCTTCATCCATACGGAGTTGATGTAACTCTTTCTCGGTAAGAGGGAAATCAGTTTGTGATGACGAGCAACCTATACCTCCATGTGTACGACCGGAGTATTTTTCCTGGAACCAAGCCGACTTAGCATCCATTTGTTTCTGTAGTTGTGCCGCCTTTCCATACATGGAAAGATGCAACTCGCGATCCTTTTCAGAGCTTTCTTTTAAAAGAGTGCAAATCAAAGCACGACTCTCTTGAGAAATGTCGTTGCATTTCTCATAAGCCTTTCTAAGATCGTCCCTGACGGCACATGAATCTTCAAACTGAAAGGCCAAATTCAAAAGCACATCCTGACGACCTTTATCCTCGTTAACTAGTCTTTGCACCAAGGCATCGACTTTGAAATCGGTATGAGGGAGCAAACAGGCCATTTAAAGTATTTTTGGTAGGGGGATTAAAGTTTGAAAATTTGGGAGAAATGAGGTGGTGTTTATAAGACAAGAGGGGGAAAGAGAAATAATTTAAGATCTTGTCATTACTCCAACGGATATGTTCCCAACATTCTGTCGTATCGGCTTGTCCCAATGACGACGCATTCAATTAGGGATACATAAGAACCAGTTCAAGAACCAATACCCTTAATCGTTCGCAAATCCACAATCTCTTGCAGACGTCTTGATTTCGGGACGAAATCGCATATCATGGGGCGAATGTAATACCTCAAAAAAATTTAGAGCTCTATATCACTTTACACAAGAGCACATGTCACAAGCAGTTTCCAAAATTTCCGTTACTTTCCAATAAAAGTTACCCTTCGAGTGACATGCAATATTTTACGTTATTGAGAATTTTAATAACAAATATAAATCGTCGTTTTGTTTACAAATCAAAAGGGATAAACGTGTAGCAATAAGAAATCATGTTTTCTCGCGCTTCGCGAAACAAGGTTGCACGACTATATTATTTTGTGAACCCGCTCATACTTCAATAAATAAAATATAAATGGACCAATATTTAAATATTACTAAATAAATAGTATACATTGACGTTTCATTTCCTCAAAATGTTATTTCAAAACTTTAATACTTAAATGTAGGATAAGTCCATCAGAAGAATTCAAACAAACACTATCATTTCATGTCTTACACATAATGCCCTACACCTTATATTCTTTCAAAAATTTCTTCACCTGCTACGTCCTGTTTCGTTCAACAATAGTGTAGATTCTTTAACAGTATTAAGAAAAATCAATTATAACAAATAGTATTACATTCATCAATAGTGTGGGTAAATAATACCATTCATATGCATGTGAAATATGTCAGGAATGCTAGTAGTGATGTAAGTATAAATGAGGCACCATGTACGAACCAATTTATCTCAACTAAAAGTAGTAAAACGAAAATTAAAACAACACGGCTCGAGTGAAGATTTTCGTAATTTTCGTTTGGGACGCAAGGACTAAGGGGACGACGGGTTACTAAGGGTGTAAACCAAGAACGATTCGAGCTCTTGTCATCATCATTTCCTCCTCATCAACTAGCAACACTTGGACCTTCGTAAATTACTTTGTAGCTTAACATTCATCATACTATGTCATTTACCCTCGTAGTATCATTCGCGACCAAAAACCAAATCATGTCTAGTTTGACAAGCTAGCCAAAAGCCTTGGCTTTACATAACAAGCGCACGGCATATAGCCATGCACGTTTAATACATACGCATGCATGTAAAAACCTAGTCGTACCATGTCTAAACTAAACGCGCGACGTATGATAAACATGTAGGTAACGCACCATGCGTGTAAACACGTAACGAACCAAAAGACTTTGCAAAAACCTTAACCACGTCGTAAACAAAGTGCATTGGCCACTAAGGACTAATACACCTTAGTATTACGCGTGAAATGTTGTAGAAAATTTTATGTCGTGACCTCGATGCATACCGTGGGCGTAACCAAGTAACCCAAATCGAACCATAGCGACCCTTCTTACTCGCTGTTGACGCGGCACAAACTCTGTTAAAGCCGAGCAAACTGTGCTTGTTGGTTAGTGTCCAGACCCCGTAAGCCCTTGACACCGAGTTGCATTATGAGACGCACCAATGCACGCAAATAAGCCAAAAAGAAAGGGGCACTGCCTTGTCATGATTGTTGCACCATGAAAACAATGCAACCACAGCAGCCGTTGTTGGGTCTGCTCAAAACGCACCAAGCGTCCTTGTGTCTCAACCTTTGAAAGGCCTAGTAACCCAAGTATTTGAGGTGGGCACATTGTGGGTTTTAATGGAGAACTAGATATGAATATTTTGAGCAAGATAGGAAGGGGAGAAACCGAAAATAATGAGTGCAAAAGTTCACTGTGTTGCATCAGGTGAGCAACAAAAAGAAAAAGAAAAGTGGTAGGACATGTGCTTATTATACATATACACGTGATGGGTGATTCGTTGACGGTATATATATAAAATACCACTAGGCAAATCCAAACTCTTCACCCTTGACAAAGGGAAAAAGTCAAG
>BQNB010150293.1:2689-16056 GCA_026074375.1 Tanacetum coccineum
AAGTGAGAACTTTAATTTCCGTATATTGGCTTTCTCGTAGTCTATCTTTTCTTTGTGTGTTTGTTCGTAATCCTCAATGACTATTCCATTCTTCATTATGGAGAACGCAAATCCACCACCAACCAATAATCGTCCTTTCCTACCAGTTATGCTTTGTGTACAAGCCGTCCAAGAGCTCCACGAGCTACAAAGAATTTCAGCCTTTGTCGACTCTCGCTTAGAGAGTATTGAACAATTTCTTAGAAACTTTGTCAATCATCCTAATGAGACCAATGTGAATGACCTTGAGTCCGATGATGAATCGGTAGACACACCTCTTGTCTCTCCCTTTCCTCATTCAGATAATGATTCGGATGACGGTGAAGTGCTTAATGAATTGAGTGAGTACGAGAATGACCTAGCATTCTAATTCATGATTGGATTTAGGAAGTTTACTGCCTATCTCGACCCTTTTCTACCAATGAATATTATCTCGCGTAAAGCCTATAATACAATAATGGTCGAAAGACTAGAGGGGACGAGAAAGAACCTAGTTGCCATTGTTAGGGATGTCTACATGTTTGTCGGAAGTTTTACCTATATCATAGATTTTGTTGTGTTAGAAGACATAGGAGAATTCATTACGAGCGACTCGCTAAGGGATTGGTCTCATTCACTAAGATCTTCGACACATACGCATATAGTATGACACGTACAATACCTAGGCTCAAGAATTTCAATTGGAGTAAGGTCCCACCATTGTTAGAGATTAGCTAAAATGATTTGATGAACGGACTTAGGCACCCTTATGAAAAGAATAAGTTTATGTACAAAAACTGCTTAAACCTAGGTCCAGAATACAAAGTAAATGAAAGTATGAAGGAATGGCTCATTCGTGGGTACGTAAGCGTTCATGAAACAACATAAGGACTTGTGACTTCGAGTCTAGCTACAAGACTCATTAATAAAGAAAAGCGCTTCTTGAGAGGCAACCTAATTTACTTTTCCTGCAAATTAGGAGTGTCATGTGTGTTTTTTAATTCTTCATAGTTTGTTTTATTATGTTTGAACTATCTTATATTCATGCTTTATTTGTCTTTAACCTCGTCTTAATTTCAATCAAAGGTATTTTGGAAACAATAAGTGTAGGGGAATTTATCCGACTTTTGAGCCAAATTCAAACGTGTTAAATGAATTGTTTAGATTAATTCACGTCAGTTTTGAGCCATATGATTGAATTGTTAAATCTTAGGTTTTTTGCAGCCATTTGTACGAGAATTAACTTATAAAATCAAGTGCACGAAATTTTTCATCAAAAACAAAAATTTCGTTTTCATATACTATGGAGACGGCGTCACGATTAACACGCGCCGCCGTCACCGCGATGACTGTGACGGGGTCATACAAACCCTGACGGCGTCAAACGCCCAGGTCAAGAAAACTTAAAGTTTTTAATTATTTTTGAAAATAAATCTTGCATAACATTTAATATATGTATTCTTCTGTCATAAACCTGCAAAAACCTAATGAGTTTAATAATTCTCTCATCCTATTTATCGAGTCGAACCCTAAATTCACATTGTATATCGGTCTATCGCACATTTTATGCTTGGTGTAGTTGTCTTTGTCTTTGATTACAGGTTATATTTGATGAGAAGAAGCTTGGAAGTTCTTAGGAAGTTTCATTGGATGATTCTTGGAGGACGATTTAACCAGTTATCGCATGTTTCTTCTCCATTATTGAGTAAACCAGGGGAGTACTAGTTTTTTTTCCTTGTTTTCTTTTCCCTTTATTCGTTTTTACAGGTACTTCTAGAGAACATTGGGGACAATGTTCAACTTAAGTGTAGGGGGAAAATAAGCCTTAGAAACTATTCTTTCATTTGTCATTTGCTTTGTCCTTAAAATGATGGGTAATATATCAAAACATAGCATAAAAGGTGATTTTTACCCAAATTTAATTTTTTTTATGACACATACCAACGAAAACCGAGTATTAAAAGCGTCTCATCGATAGGAATTTATATGACTAGCACAATAACCCTCAAAATTTCACCAAAAAAATGTGAGGTTTGCCTTTAGATCTTTAGGAATTCAGGTATCTATTATCGATGCCCAAGATAGTTTATACCTTTAGCTTTCTCGAGTTAAGGAGTGAGTAGTCATATGTGTCTATTCCGTCATTACGGATGTGTACGTGTGGTCTTCGTCGCCTTTTCTGGAGCATTGAGATCGGTATTAAATTATATGAGTGTACCGGTAGTATATTAAATTCTAGAACTTGTTTTTGTGATACATCCCGAGACCGCATAGTAAGTATTAGGATTTGCTTGATAAGAGGCATTAGGATTAACCCATGTTTTAAACCTGTAACTGTTATGGTCACCTTGATCATATAACTATCCCACACCCTTGACATGCACTTATTTTTAGTGCAGGATACCCCGAGTACAACCCTCCGAGCCTATCATTTTTCATGGTTCTCATAATTTTCTGGTGGATTCCAGATTATTAATGAAGAGCATTGTCACCCTTAAACCAATCGTTACACCCAAATAGCCTTAGCCTACCCTATATGTACTTATTTTTAGTACATTATTGTGATAACGCAAGTTAATTATTTGAGTACACGGTTGCTAAGTCCTTATCCTTGTAAATACAGTTTTGGGACGATTGAGATTCATGGTAGTATTTATTTCGAGGAAGAATGGGGAAGAAAAGTTAAGTCAATACCCTCATATGTTTGTCAAATGATCTCCATATTATTTTGATCCACCTCAAATCGGGTTATTAGTTAGATTGTAAATATCGAGTATGTAAAAGTTCAAGTGTAGGGGTACGCATTATAAATCCCATGTGATGTATTATGTTATTAAAAAATGAGACAAGAAAAAGAAAGAGATTGATGTAGAGTTGTGTAGAGTTTGTATATATTCGTCCGAGTCTTGGCTTAGCAACCAAACCAAAGTGTATTCGTGTAAATAATTAGCTAATCCTTCCACTCCAAATTCACCCAAATGTATCCCATCCGTTTCCGTTTCCTTTATGAGTTATCTTACACCTACACCCCACAACCCTTTAAAAGACCTCTTAGATAGTAATGAATAATGCTTGCACCTAGCGGTGGAGGTTTGATCCTTTACCAAGCCTATGGTAATTTATATGCTATGACAGGTAACTGAGTGTTGATTTTCCGTTTACCCCATTATGTTATTAATTTTTTTTTAAATCGTGTGAAAGATAGAATCCCTAATACACTGATGTGAGTGCTAGTTTATTAATTTCGTGTTTTTTAATTACGAGGTCTAGAAGGTTGTGTTATAAAATACTTTTAAAGAGTAAGTTAAATAACCCCTCATATTGTTATTGTCTAGGTAGAAAAGCCTATTTACTTGAGGTTAAGCAAATCCCAAGTGTAGGGGTATTTAATGAGGTGTCATTTTATACACTTTTTTAGGGTCGTTTAACCCCTTAAATCGTGCATTTATGCCCAAAATAGGTACTTAATCGTTCCTTTTCAGGTATTTCACATTTGGAAGGCATTTGGAAGAATTACACGTGACTTGGGCTCATTTGGAGAAGAAACGGACAAGACTACGGACCTACACCAACATCTATCAAGATAATGTTCTCAGCAGCTGGAGACGGCGTCACAAATACAACGTGACGCCGTCACAACGAAGACCAAGACGGCGTCACATGATTCCTCGACGGCGTCAGAGCACACGACCCAGCCTATTATCTAGAATATTCTCTTTCATGACGGCGTCACGACTAAAACGCGACGCCGTCACAGCGATTTTCCTATATATACAAACCCGAATTTAGGGTTTTGAGTGTGTAACTTTAGAATAAAAAGAGGGTACGAACCCTAGTTCGTTTAGCAGCTGTTAGGGACGATTTTAGGGCCTAAAAACCCTATTGTACTTCCTCCAATTCATGTTTTAATCAAGTAAGGTTTACTTAATCATTCAATATGTCTTGTTGTGTGATTATTTATTGTTCTTGCTTTATCTTTAACATGCTTGGCTAAACCTCCTATTATGTTTATTTATGATTGTATGAAACCTAGAATGTAGATCTTAGTGGTGTTGCTTCTTATGATGGATGTGCATGTTAGGTCTTAGAAAACCAGCTTTTGTCTGTATATCTACTATTGTTATGTCTAGAAACATGATTGTGTAGTAAGGATACCATCGGGTAAAAAAAAAAAAAAACAAAAAAAAAAAAAAAAAAAAAAATAAAAAAAAAAAAAAAAAAAAAAAAAAATTTTTTTTTTTTTTTTAAAAAAAAAAAAAAAAAAAAAAAAAAAAAAAAAAAATCTGTCTTCATACTACCTTGCCCCTAATATGGTTGATCCACTCTTAATATATTTCACATGCATTTAATATACTCTTAAAGTCTTGTAATAGTCTTCATACTACCTTACAGGTGCGTTGCTCTAACAAAATATTAAATAGACGGCGGGTTCGTGTAATTCGTTCATGACTTAGGAAATAATTACATAGATCATCACAAGTGTGACAAAGCAACAACACTAGGAGAAGCAATCTAGGGAGTAATACATGATTAAATAAACACAGTCAATTATCTTATTGTTATCACCATTAGTTTAGATTGTTATTTAGTTTATTAGCTAAAACCAAACCCCCTCTTAAATATATGACTTACCTACTTTCCATAAAACATAAAATACAAAAATAATCTTCTCTCAACCCTTAGAATTCTGTTAGACTGTGGTCAAGCCTTCCCAACCTATTCCCCGAGTGAGCGATAACAACCCCCCGAGTCTTGCCTATACTACTACTACAACGATTAGGTGCTCTGCCTAGGGAGTTGTAAAACTTCGTGTATAAGTCATACGACGACCCGCATCTACCACTTCTGTGACTGATTGTGGAATACGAACATTTGTACTTTATAGGTCATCTTGCAGGGGTCTTATTTGGTATTTGGATAATGGAACTATAAGCAGTTGTATTAAACAATGAATTGATATACGTGGTATAATCATTTTCATTTATACTACTGTGTTCTATATTTGCATGTTTAAATCCATGAATGACTTGTAGCATTCTAAACTATGTCCATTGTTAGTTAACATATGGGAATATTGTTAAGATAAGGCAAATATGAGTGTTTGGTTGTATTCTAGAGAATATGTAAAGATGATTCTGCCAACTTCACATGTTATTCAATGAGGTTGAATATTTGATACCCCACCTGTGTAGATCACTTTATGGATCGACGTCATTGGGTGCGTTACACACATGGTGAAAGTTATGTTTATCCTTAGACTTGAGATGCAAGCAGGTTTTGCATGTATGGATAGCATTTCTTGATAATAAGCATACCACTAGTCTGTCAAAAGGTAGTTATAAGGGCTATTTTCAGAAGGGTTTTGAAGTACATGACAAACACTTGTACTCAAAATAGAATTTGTTCCTCTACGTGTTTTGGGAGTTAGATACTTACTAGGCCCCTCGTTGGGTTGATTAGATGTTTGCGTGGCCGCGCCCAAAGTGTAGTTAAGATGATTCTTTTTACATTTGGTAATCTTGATCAATACAGATACGAGAAACATAATCGTTAAACTATGAAATGACTATTGATCCATATCCATATTTAACATGTATCTGAAACAAAAGGATAGGACTATCTAAAACCATTAAAGGCTAAGTTGTTTACCGAAACTATATACTCAGGTATTTCTGGGAGCATTGATGATGTTGCTAGACTATTCGTCAATGTTAGTATGTTATATTCTCTGACCATGACATTCGCAAGTGGGAGCTGTTGGTTTGTGCTCATGTCATACGGATATTTATACGGCTAAGAATACGTGAGCCTACGGGGTCGCACACGTATACACATAGATATCACTCTATTGGTATATTTATTATGTGTATTAATATTCCAACGATAGAATACTAACGGTCGTTAATTAGTTCGTTTATGAATAATTAACTATAAGGCTTTTTAATTAATGGGTAATTAAATGTAATTAACCATAAATAAGTAAAAAGTCAAAAAGTCAAACCCAAAGGGTTGTTTGAGTGAGTTCGACCAGCCAAATATCCAAAAGGGTTGGATTGGGCTTGTGAGCTATATTTTCCTCCAAATTATGTATTTTAGGTAAACACTAAAATCATCTAGTATATAAGAAGGATCCTAGAGCTCATAATTCTCATCCCTTCTCCTCCTTCATCTCTCTTGTAGTCGAACCAAATGAACTCCCATTAGGGATTTTTGGTTTCTTCGACTACTTGATGTATTCTTGAGCGTTGGTTCGTGGAATTAGCAATCGGGTGGTATTGGTTGACGTGTAGTGTACGAACCGCGTAGAGGTTACTTACTTTAGTAACTTGAAGGTTTTTGGTTTCACATGTATTACACACATGCGTGTACTAAAAGAAATCTCTTATTCTTCACGTAGCTTGGTTGCTATTCGGTATGTTTTCTGTTTATGTTTTATGTTAATTATAAGTGCTATATGAGTTTAATTCCGCTGCGTAGCTCGTTTAATATTCACGTAATATTAGGTTATTTAGATAACAATTTCCAACATGTATACCATGCAATAATTACTTGAAATCTTGCAGTCCAACATTATACTTACTTAAACCTATGAACTCACTAAATGTTGACATTTTTAAGCATTTATTTCTCAGGTGCTTAACTCGTTATGACGTTATTGAAGTGCATTGGAGTCATCATACATCAAGACTATTTTTTTTATGGATTTCTCTTGCACTAAAATTATTCTCGTTGTATCAAAACTGTATTTTCTTTTGACGCAAACTCATGGGACCGCTAGTTAAAACTTAATTATTTTAATCATATCAACGAGGATGCCTTTTAAATGGCTCATATAGAGGTCGTTCTCTTACATCTTGTACTTATGTATTATGAAGTAACGTTCCTGGTTAC
The DNA here is from genome assembly GCA_026074375.1 of Tanacetum coccineum. NCBI lineage: Eukaryota > Viridiplantae > Streptophyta > Magnoliopsida > Asterales > Asteraceae > Tanacetum > Tanacetum coccineum. The sequence goes on from BQNB010150293.1 coordinate 9,599, forward strand.
CTTCCCGCTGCTATATATTTTGGGGGCGTTACAGATTGGTATCTAGAGCCAGTGTTATAGAGAACTAGGTTGCATATAATACCTCTGAACTATAACCATTACACAAAAACATTGCATCATATAAAACTTTTCATGTGCATAACGCTACATGCTTCATTACCTATGCTTGCACTTACTTTCCCTTACGTACATTTTAGACTTATGATATACATAAGATATTTATATAAATCCTTGGTTGTCACAACACTATGTCTACACCCCATATTTCTATTACATCACGTACCAGATATTTCATCCCACTTATCATCCTGTCTGATTCGAAGAATGAGGACACCACCCTACCTGTTCTATCCGCGCCATTATTGGATCGCGTGTCGACCTTGTTTGGTTACTCATTGGATTTTGACTTAGACTCCGAGCCTACTAAGGATGACTCATCAGAGGAGGACCTAATGGAGACTGTTGGGTCGCCCCAGCCTTAGACTGCTTTGACATCATTTGTTCAGCCATCATTCGCCCGTCTGTCACCATCACCAGCACCACCATCTTCACCACCACCATCATTATTACCATCGTCATCTCGTAAGAGATCCATATTGCCTTCACCACCACTATCACCAGTAGCACTAGTAGCATTAGCGCTTGTCTAACCAGTTACTGACGAGACTATTCAGTAGGTCGTCCCTCTATTGGTGACGAGGCTTGCTCGTCATGATGACGTGACTGATGAGGTTTTGGATTAGATGGATGAGCTCCTACCAGAGTGTATCGAGTCTGTAGAGGAAGATGTAGAGACCCTACGTGCTAGATTAGCATATGCCGAGTAGGAGACTGTGGCTCTTCGTGTTAAAGTTGAGACATTAGAGCAGCACGATGAGGTTACTCGAGACTCATTGAAGATCACTAAAGGCAGGATCACACTGTTGCAACTCCAAGCAGTGACTACTGAGCAGCAGGCCATAAATTTATAGGATTCTTAGAAGACAAACATACTCGAGATATCAGAGTTGCGCAGACGGGTCTAGGACGCAAAGACTTATCTTGAGCGGAGCCATATTAGACAGACTTGAGAGTGGAGACATAGTTCGCCTTTAAAGGGATGTGTTGACAGGGCAGGATGTTGAGGTACCGCATGCTAGGGCTGAGACTTTAGAGCAGCGAGTTGAGGCACTACAAGCTTTACTAGGAGCCGCTTATATGGATATCATAGATTTACGGGAGTCCCGTAGGGCTGACAGGCTTGAGATGGTTGAGCTACAAAGTCAAGCATAGGACATTGAGGCCCGTATCTAGGAGATTGAGAGGCACTTTGGTATATAGACAAATAGATTAGTATCATTTTGTAGCTCCTTTTGTATTATAACTTACTAAAATAAGTAGTACTCAGTTGGTAGTAGTTAATGAGAAACTTGTACTCTTTTGTTCATATAAAATGATGTATTAAGTATTAATCTTTGATGTTGGTTATGATTATGCTATCTTGTGATGTTGAGTTATTTTTGCCATGGTTAATCATATCCAATATCACTGCGTTTTGTAATCTCATTTTTTATATATATATTGTACTTATTGCATGTCATGATTTCATTTTGGACGAAATCTCATTATATGTTATATTTATTGCGATTTTGAAGAACAATGCCAACTACAAATCAAGGGATGAGTTCCACAGAAATTGAGCAAATCTGTCACACCCCGCCAAGGCGGAAACGCGAGGCGTAACGAGAATAGATATCATCACAACACAATGGTATCTACTATAGAGAAATCTAAATGAAGGAAATAATTAAATGGACACTATGTGTCATGATAATACCCAACACAAGATAAAGGAGTCTTGCATTACTAATGTAATGTCGTACTCGAAACAAACATAATCCTGAATTCTAACAATCTACAATAAACAAAGTTTTTTTTTGATTTTTCAAAAGCAAAACTAAGTTCATAATGAAAAGACTAGAAAGACAGTTCCACAAACAATGCCTAGGGTATCTCTAGCCACTCTTTTTACTTCTACGTCTTTTCATCACGAATATTCACCTGTAATGATGCTTAAAAATGTCAACATAAGTTGGTGAGAGTCATAGGCTTAAGGACACGATAATAATCCAAACTAAACATTACATATGATAATAAGAAAACATTGCAGGACAATAATGTACTTCATACGGCTAGCTGCACAACCAATACAATACAAAACCATTTACAACGTTTCCCAGTAACGATTTATAAGACGTCTCAATCGTACCAAGGTCCCTGTGGTTACCCCCTTAGCCCAGGCCATGGATACTCGCAAGTAACCCTCCTGCTAGCTAGGCCACAGTACCATCCACTAAACAGGCCATGGATACCCGCAGGTAATCCCCCTGACTTAGTTCGTAATTCTCAATATCACATCACAAAACATGTAGCACACAACATACAATAGTCACGTATAGTCCATGCATTTTTGACAACACATTATCACAGTAATCAAAACTCATTTCAACACTTGCATCATTTCCATCCCAAGTTTAAAACAAAGTAAAAGTGGGACTATGAAACTCACCTGAAGCACAAGCAGCTTCCAAACAATATCCACACAAGCTACACAATACAAACACAAATGTGTTACACGCGACCAAGCTAAAAGCTCATATCCATTGTAACATCATATGATGGATGGTCTATGCGTTTAATTACCATCATGGGTCACCCCGAACAACCTTGCCCAACCTTAACCACTTCGTTACTCTTTTCCATCGTTACTTATAATTAACTCAAAATTGTAGAATTTTATCATGACTTTACGTACCCAAAACCCTTACTTAATGACCCTCATAATTCATACCAAAAATCACACATGTTCATTTATGAGTATATTAACTACCTTGTGATTCCCAAGAATTACTTACATGTATAACTACCTCAAATAAAATCAAACTTCAAAACTGTCCTAATTCGGATCTGATTGCACACCAAAATGTATCACTCTAACTACCATACTTAGACATGCTTTCAGAGGCTAATTTTCACAGGATTATCCATAGACATATGGAACTTAACTACTGTAGAAGGGCTAAGCCTAATTCCATTTTTAAGTATAGGTTTTACCCTCACAAACATGACCTAAATCTGACCCGTATTTACTGATCTGACAACTTTTAGTGCAACCAACATTTGAATGACTTCCCGACCTTAAAAACTTTCGAGGCCGGATTTTATGGAAAGTAGACTCTTTTGGATTATTCATAGGCTCAAGAAACATATCAATACACGTTTTTATCATCTAGATAACAGTCGTTGAACACGACCCAAAATTCTGCTCAACCCTAAATCCAGTTTTAACGCAAATCTAACCAAACCACAAGCATGCATACGCATCTAATTCAATCCTAAGCATACTACAATCATAATATATCATAAACATTCTGTATTTTAATTAAAACCCTAGATCCATCATAATTAGGGTTACATGAATACATTAATTAACTAGGATTTAACACACTTACCTTGATTACTAGGTCCTAACATCAATTCTTGGCTAGCTCTTGATCAAGATTCTTGGTTCCTTGTTCTTAGGGATGGGAAATCGACACAAAGGGTTTTGGGGGCTGCATTATGTCGTTCTAGGGGCTTAGGGTGGGATAATGGACTAAAATTTGGGTTTAGGGCTTTTACCTTAAGGCCTAAACTAGTCCTAGCCCAACACAAATTGTTTTAGATAATTAAAGTCCATTTTTTTAACCCAAGGCCGATCGGCCCTAATACCTATATTTTTATATATATATTTTTTAAATTTATTAATTACATTATTACTTACATTACCTTAAGTTTTTATAAAAACCTAAGCTAGTTTGATTAAACCTTTTTACTTAAACGCTACTTACTAAACTTTCTAAATATAACTTTCATTTTACCAAACCACTTTTTATTTAAAGAAAGTTTGCTACAAACTTCTATATTTCACTCACATGCTTCATTTCTAATAACTTACACTTCTTATAAACGTTTAACTCTTAAAAACCAAGAATTAATGTAGCAATGCATGCTACACGTCTTTCATTTCCATTATCACCACACGTGAACAAATGGAATACTTAACAACAAATTCATATGCACACAAAATAAGATAAGCATTTACCTCTAAAATGACATCATGCACATAAGTAACCAATTCAAATACATTTTCTGAACACTTAACACGCAAGATAATAAAAAATGGGGACCATTCAGCCATTTCTAAAGGTATAAACTAACCTACTCAAATCATGGTTGCCACAGTATCCCCTCCTTATGGAAATCTCGTCTCGAGATTTAACTAGTTGGTTCAACAGCACAATCAACAAATAACTGAGGATACTTAGACTTCATATAGTCTTCGCGTTCCCAAGTGAACTCGGGACCGCTATGAATTCCTATCGTTAACTTTCACAAGTGGTTATTTCTACTACGTTTCAAACTCTTAATCTCACGATCCATAATTTCTACAGGTTCCTCAAAAAAACATAAAGTCTTGTCAATTTTGATTTCATTCAACGGCACATGCAAATTAGCACTCCCTAAACACTTCTTCAAATTTAACACATGGAATGTGTCATGTGCACCAATCAATTCCTCAGGCAATCTTAACCGATAAGCTACAAGGCCAGTCCTTTCAAGGATCTCAAACGGTCCTACATATCTTGGTGCTAACTTACCCTTCTTTCCAAGACGCACTACGCCTTTTCAAGGTGACACCTTTAACAATACACGATCTCCCACCTCAGACTCTAATGGCTTACGCGGTTGCGTGCCTAAAAATCAATCAGCTCTTTAAGATCTCTCGCCGCTTTGAGCTTTTCCTTAATAAATACCACCTTATCTGTTGTCGCTAGTACTAACTCAGGTCTAATCAAGCTACTTTCTCTACTCTCTGCCCATAGAACAGGCGACCTATATTTCCTACCATACAAATAGCTTCATACGGAGCACAACCGATGCTTATTGAATAACTACCACCAAAATCGATATCACATGCCCTCATTATATCTTCCAAAGTCTGAATCATACTTTCACTTTTTCTATCCACTTGAGGATGCTAAGCAGTACTCAAATCCAATTGCATCTCTAACACTTTCTGCAGCGTCTGCCAAAACCACAGGGCAAATCATCCATCTCAATCCGAGTTAATCATCACCAGAATTTCATTCCTTGCTATTATCTCATCAATATAAATCCTTGCCAACTTTACATCTTGAAATATTCTTGTAAAGCTAGAAAATGAGCTAACTTGGCCAGTCTATCGACCATCACCCAATCACATCATACTCACTACTTTGACCTTGGAAATTCAGTAATAAATCCATGGTGATTCTATTTCATTTTCACTCAAGTATCTTAGACTGTTGCAGCAAGCCAAAAGTCTTTGACATTGCAGCCTTCACCTCTTAAACAAATCCGACAATTGCTAACATAGGTAGCTATATCCTTTTCTACACGTGGCTACCAATACATGTCTCTAAGGTTATACTACGTCTTATCTGCTCCCGGATGTACAAAGTACCTTGATGCATGGGCCTCATCCAATACACTTCCTACCAATAGACCCAAATTCGATCCATAAAGTACAAACTTTTGTCTCCTTTTCTTTCCATCTGTTTATCTAAACCATGTAGCCTTTCTGCGAGTACGTTCTCTTGCTTGAACACCTCGCTTTGGGCTGCCAGTATCATTCCTCTTACTCGTCTTGATTTCACTCTCTCTTTTCTACCTAACGTATCACCCATTACACTCGATTTATCGGAGTATCACACAAATCATTCTTTAGAGTCTGAATTGCCTCTTCTTGTTCTACGCTCCACTTATACTTTTGATTCCTCTCAGTTAGGGAAGTAAGGGGGTTCAATAATCTAATTTTTTTTGCGATGAACGTCGGTAGTAACCTGCCAATCCTAAGAATAATCATCCAATTCCTTACTGCCTCACTCTTACTCCTCTCCATGTGACCAAGAAAATGCACTTCTTCCTACCAAACTCACACTTAGAAAACTTAGCATACAACTTCTCCTTCCTTAGTGACTCCAACAATAACTTCAAATAAACTTTATTTTCCTCCTTCGACTTTAAGTAGGCCAGAATGTCATCAATGAATACGATGACAAACCTACCTAAGTACGATTTGTAAACCCGGTTCATTAAGTCCATAAAAACCGCTGGTACATTGGATAACCCAAAAGGCATAACCGTAGGCTCAAAATGTCCGTATCTTGTTTGAAATGCCATCTTTAGAATGGCATCCCCATGCACTCGTAGCTGATGATAACCTGGCCAAAAATCTACCTTTAAGAAATGACACGCTCCTCGTAACTGATCAAACAAGTCATCAATCCTAGGGAGTGGATAACGGTTTTTTTAACAGTTAATTTGTTCAACTCCCTATAATCAATACACATGCGAAAAGAACCATCCTTCTTCTTAACAAATAACACCGATGCTCC
>BQNB010150294.1:0-16055 GCA_026074375.1 Tanacetum coccineum
AAACTCTGGACCTCTTTGCGAATTCCAATGAACTTTAACTATATGTATCCGACTCTGCTTAAGTCTCTTAACCTCTTTATCAACAATCTCTATTGGTTCCTCAATCATAAGCAACTTATCATCAAGTTGAATTTCTTCCATCGGAACTACAACATCACCTTCTGCTAAACACTTCTTAAGATTCGTAACATGAAAAGTATTATGAATTCCGTTTAATTCTTCAGGCAACTCCAACGTATAAGCTATAGGACCCACTCTAGCTACAATCTTAAATGGCACAACGAAACATAGACTTAACTTCCCGTGCTTTCCGAAACGCACAGCGCCCTTCCATGGCGATACCTTGAGCAATACCATATCACCAACTTTAAATTCCAATGGCTTAAGTCTTCTATCCGCATAACTCTTTTGGCAACTACGAGCAGTTAACAAACAATTCTTAATCTGGATAATCTTCACAGTCGTATCGTGGATCAACTCTGGACCGGTGAGTTGGCTATCTCCAACCTCACTCCAACATACAGGTGATCTACACTTTCTTCCGTACAAAGCTTCATATGGTGCAGCCTTAATACTTGCGTGATAACTATTGTTATATGAGAACTCGACCAATGGCAAATGGCGATCCTAACTATTTCCAAAGTCAATCACACAGGCACGCAACATATCTTCCAGCATTTGTATTGTCCTTTCACTTTGACCATCTGTTTGAGGGCGGTAAGCGGTACTCATATCCAAATTTATCCCCAACGCCTTCTAAAGCGATCTCTAGAAATTTGACGTAAAATGGCTATCTCGATCTGAAATGATCAAAATAGGTAGACCATGCCTACACACTATTTCCTTCAAATACAGTCGCATGAGTTTCTCCATACTATCCATTTTCTTCATAGGCAGGAAATGAGCTGATTTGGTCAGTCGGTCGACAATAACCCAAATCGTATCATACCCACACAGCGTTCTCGATAGTCCGCTCACAAAATCCATAGTAATTCTTTCCCACTTCCAAACAGGAATCTCAGGTTGTTGCAGCAACCCAGACAGTTTCTAATGCTCGGCCTTAACTTTTGCATAAGTCAAATACTTACTAACATACGTGGCAATATCCGCTTTCATATTCGGCCACCAATACAACTTCAAATCTTGATACATCTTATCCGATCCCAGATGGATAGAATACTTGGACTTATGCGACTCATGTATAACCAAATCTCTCAATCCACCGTATCGCGGCAACCAAACATGATTCCCAAAACAACGTGTTCCATCAGGGCGAAATTCGAATATCGACTTAATTCTTTCTTTTCATGGCTTCTCCCTGAGCTTCATAAATCTGCTTTGGTAAATCATTGTGAACAGTCATCATCAAAGCTCGAACACGCAATGGCTTTTCCCTTCCCTTCCGACTTAAGGCGTCAGCCACCACATTCGCTTTTTCAGGATGATACCGAATTTCACAATCATAATCACTCAACAACTCAATCTACCTTCGTTGTCTCAAGTTCAACTCTTTCTGATTCAGGATATATCGTAGGCTCTTGTGATCGATGAAAACCACACACTTCATCCCATACAAATAATGTCTCCATAATCTAAGAGCGAAAACAATGGCTCCTAACTCCAAATCGTGAGTAGTGTAATTCTCTTCATGACCTTCAATTGTCAAGGAAGCATACCTTCACTTTCTCTTCTTTGCATCAATACGGCTCCATAACCTTTAAGAGATGCGTCACAATACACTATGAAATCATGTCCCGACCTTCGGGCAAAGCTAAGATTGGTTCACTACACAACTTCTGCTTCAACGTTTGAAAAGCTTCTTCTTCTTCTTTTCCCCACTCGTATTTCTTATTTTTCTGAGTCAACTTAGTCAGTGGCTTAGAAATCAAAGAAAACCCTTCAATAAACCTCTGATAATATCCAGCCAAACCAAGAAATTGCCTCACCTTCGCTAGCGTCGTTGGTGCAACCCCAAAAAAACCCTTAATGGCTTTAATTTTGGAAGGATCAACATGAACACCACTACGATCAATCACATGACCTAAAAATTGTACTAAATCTAGCCAAAAATCACACTTAGAAAACTTAGCGTACAATCTCTCTTTCTTAAACAGCTTTAAAATAATCTTAAAATGCTTCCCATGCTCTTCTTCGTCCTTGGAATAAACCAAATTATCATCGATGAACATAATGACGAACTTATCAAGATACGGCTTGCGTACTCGGTTTATCAAGTCCATAAACACAGCAGGCGCATTAGTCAATCTAAACGGCATCACTTCGAACTCAAAGTGACCATACCGAGTTCTAAATGCAATAATTAGAATGTCTTCCTCTTTAATACGTAACTGGTGATATCCTGATCGCAGATCAATCTTAGAATACACGCTCGAACCTTGCAGTTGGTCAAACAAATGTCGATTCTCGGAAGAGGATAATCGGATTCTGATAGTCACTTGGTCAATCGCGAATAATCTATTACACATTACTAAAAGATCCATCTTTCTTTTTCACAAACAACACCGGTGCTCCCCACGGTGATGAACTTGGATGAATAAATCCTTTCTCTAGCATCTCTTGTAATTGTACTGACAACTCTTTCATCTCATTCGGTGCCAATCTATATGGTGCACGTGCAACTGGTGCAGCCCCCGACACTAGATCAATTTGAAACTCTACTTGCCTCGGCGGTGGTAATCCTGGCAACTCCTCAGGAAAGTCATGAATTACAGGCACGTCTTCCATTCGTTTCTCCTTCGACTTCTTCTTCGTAACATGTGCCAAAAACAAATGACAACCTTGCTCAACGTACTTACGGGCCTTAATACACGAAATAACCTTCAATCGAGATCCACCTTTGTCACCTTCAACTATCAACGTTTTATTCCCATACGGTATACGAACAACTTTCTCGCCACAGACGATAACGGCATCGTGCTTGACAAGCCAATCCATACCGATGATGACGTCAAACGTACCAAGCTCAATCGGCATAAGATCGATTTCAAAAATATGGTTCACTAAACTCAAAGTGCAACCTTTCAAAACAGTGTTCGTACTAACTATCCTTCCGTCAGCTAACTCTACTTCATAACTATCCTCTATTTTAATCGGTTTGATATCGAGCAATGAACTAAATCTAGTGTTCACAAAACTCCTATCGGAACCCGAATCAAATAAAACAGAAGCATAGCGGTTATTTAGCAGAAACGTACCAGTAACCACATTCGGACCCTTCGGCTCAGCGTCCTTAATAGCATAAGCTCGAGCACGAACTTCTCCAACTTCTTCTTGCTTAACCTTCTTCGGACATCGGTTCCTAGTATGACCTTGCTCACCACAATCATAACAAGTCGGGATGGGCTGAGCGTTAGCACCAGTAGCAACATTCTTCTCCTTACAATACCTCGACTTGTGTCCAACCTTTCCACACTTGTGACATTTGATCGTACACGGACCAACATGACGAGTAAAACAACGTTCACACAAAGGAAGTTTCCCATCAGTAGGAGCGGTAACCATGGCTCGCGCGTTACCTTGCTTTTGGTTATTCTGCAAAGTTTGACGTGAGTTATCCTTTTGATTGCCCTTACCACTACTATTTCCACCTTGGTGATTCTCCCACTTTGGCTTTTTTCCTTCCAGAATTCTTTCATTTCTAGCTTGCGACTTCTGCTCCATCAACTTGTGAGCCATACGTACAGCTTCGCTCAAATTTGCAGGCTTAGACGATGTCACTTCACCCTTGATGTTATTCGTTAACCCTCGGATATAAGCATCAACCTTCACTCTTTCTGGTTCAACCATTCTTGGACACATCTACTACAAATAGCATAACGACTATAACTATTTACATAATTAAAAATAACTATCTTAGGCTAGGGATAGACGTTGACCTGAAACTCGGGTTGTTACATCCAAGTTTCTTATTATGATTCAAAGATTTCAAAACCGAAAAAGGGTATTGAAGCAATCTTGAAATAATAAGAAGTCCAATTAACTTAACATGAAGTTTGGTATGAGTTTGAATAGAATTTCGGATAATTATTTGATTTGTTCCAAACCACACACACAAACAAGTATGTGTAATTGAGAGACGAAATCAATTATAGTATAGTAGTATACGTATTCCAAAAGATTAAAGAAGATTGCTTTTGACCAAAGCAATTCCTAAAATCTCTCGGGTCGTTTGTCCTCGGCGAAGTGTGAATAGAAAGTCGGTCTAGTTCGTGATCGCGTGATTTGAATGGTTTAAGAGATTTTGATTTGGTTTTTTAACTCTAATAATAAAAACGTATAAAACATACAAAGAAAAGTAAACAACTAAGCAATTAAGAAAACTAGGAACGAAAATGCTAACGGGAAATATAAAAATGCGACAAATAAGCAAGTATCTCAAGATTAAGCCCTACGAACGTAAATTTAATTCCTAAACCTCAAGTATGATAAAGGAAAATTTTATAATTTTTTATTTTTTATTTATATTTATTTTTTATGATTTTTTAAAGTTTTTAAACTAATAAAATGCTAGAAAAATACTAAGGTTTTAATTAAAAATTCAAGAAAAATCCTAAAAGTAGCTTATGATCTAGAGAATGTATGAAAATTACAAGCTCGAAATAAGTCTAAACGAAAAAGCTGGGAAAAATCATATAAGCACTCGAAGTGCTTATTATGGTAAAAGGCCAAAAAGTGTTTAAGTGTATTTTGAATGCACCCTTGGACGTAAAAGTCCCAAGGGCGCAGATGGTTTGTGAGGTATGTGTTAAGAAAGAGGGTTGAATATGGTTGAGGTCAAGGGTTCGAACCCTGCTCACCCTTGACTTCCTAATTTCCCCTTTTTTTATTTTGCAAAACTTTTTAATCAAACTTATAAAACAGCTGATTCTTAACAAATTTTGTAAAAGAAACGTTTTGAGAAAACTACTTAATAAGCTAGAAAAGAGCTTTTTAGTGACAGATTATACTAAAGAAGATTTTTGGCTTTTTCACTAAACTTTAATGACTAATGAGATTGAATAAGCTCAAACCACAACCAAATAAGCTAAAACACTTTAAACCTAGGTTAATAAGCAAAGCAAAACACTATTTATTCAAATCAATAAGCCATAAGTTGAAATAAGCACATAAGCACTTTTGCTCAAAACAGTTTTCAAAACAGACAACAAGACAACTTTGAGCTTATTTTTAAGAAGGTAGATAGATCCTTAATGCATAATGGCTTATACCACTATAAAGCTTGACCTACAAACTATCTAAAACAGCAATTAAAAAGCATTTTGAAAATCAAATAAGTAAAGAAAAAGTTGACTGAAAAAGCTACTTATGCTATTTTTTTGGTTTTTTTTTCAAATTTGTGAAAACTCTCAAAAGACTAGTTTGTATAACAAAAACAGATATCCTAATAAGCTAATTAATCTAAAATAAGCCCTAACAGATCTAATTTAGCCTATGAACTACTTGTGCACTAAGTTTCAGAAGCTAAATCCTACTTAAGCTTGCTTAAGTTCTTTATAGAAAAAGGCTTTTAGACAGTTTTGCTTGTTGATGCATTTGACCATTTTTAAAACAAAACTTAAAACAACAAATGCAGACCTAAATGATTTGGTTTCAACACCATTTAAAAACCAAAACAAGAGTAATTTGAGCAACAAAAGCAACTAGAAAAGATTTAAACACAAATTGCTTATGAATCTGAGCTTATGACCTCAGATTCAAGCTTTCAACACACAAGCTTATCAAAAGCTAGTTTAACCTAACAAAAGCCTTAAATTCTAACCTTATAAACTTAATTATGATATTTAAATTCAATTTAAAGAGCCAAATGGGTCTTAACAGTACTAACTTAAGTTAGTACCGCCTTGAGCCAAACACCCCTTTAAATTTCTTAAACTCATATTTAGCTTATAAGACTGAGAAATAAAACTCAAACTTCAAATACCAGATGTTATTTAGCTTATAACAGACCTAATGAACAAATTTTCACAATCAAATAAGCAGAAACACTAAACCTTTAACTAATGCTAATATTTTTGGATTTTTCAATTGTTTTATAACAAATACTTGTAAACTAAGATTTAAACTAACAATTAAACTAAATAAGCATTAAACAACAATAATAAGCAATATTAAGCTAATCTAAACAATAATGAGCAGACAATAAGCAGTAATAAGCCAAAATATAAAATTAAGCTATAAAATTGAAATTAGGAACTTATAAAAGCCTTTGCACAAACAAGGCTTATTAATTGCTCAAGGAGCTACTCAACAAAGCTCCAGCTTATATAGGATAAGCTGGCGAGGTCTTGGAAGCCCATCCAAGTCTGGTTTCCCTTCCAAAATAAGTTGAGGTACATTTGGGGTGGAATTTGAGTATTGATAAGCTCAGTTAAGCTTTTGAAAGCTTAACTGAGTATTAACAAGCTTGTGTAGTATAAGTAGATTATAAGAGCTTATTTGAGTATCAATGAGCTTATTAATCCATAAGAGCAATAAGATAAAAACATGATTTAACTTTAACAATAATAAAACTGAACTTTTATTGATTTTATAAACTGAGTACAAGCTTTTAAAAAGAAAGGTTACATTAATTGAAAAACAATAAACATAAAACTACTACAATAAGCTAAAACGACTAATAAGCTACAACTACACTAGATTACACTACTTATCCCTTCTGTATGTGAGAGGCTTCTTTTATTTATAGCCAAGAGGTGAAGCTTCTAGGCCCTTAGATGCTCCTCATCCAATTTGATCTCAGCCATCCATTAATAACCGTCAAAATTAAATCAATCTCAGCCGTTATTCTTTCTCTACGTCTGCTTAGCCAATAAGAGACTTAAGGATCGCCAGCGTGTCATTCCCAATGTTAGTCGTGTCAGTAATAGCTTCTAGAAGGGTTAATTACACTTAAGTGAGGTTAATTTGGGTGCAGGGTAATTTTTGGGACGGAAGGTGAACAATAAAATTGTTCTTTTCCCGCCCCTTTTATTTTCTATTTGTTTGTTTGACCAAGTCGTTTACTTGGGCTTGGTATAAGGATTTTGGGCCGTGGGATTATAATAAAAGGATTTGGGCTAATTGTTTTTAATGAAAGGACTTTGGGCTTATTGTTTTGCATAGATTAGGACTTGAGCTGACCCGGCCCATTAAGTGTGCCCGGGTTGGTCCGTAGAGTAAGAGTACGCCTTCAGCCTTGATTTTTCGTCCTCTTTCCATTCTCGTGTTCATTTTTGTCCCATTTTGGCCTCTTCATATGATATTTGAAATATCCGCACCTACACATCACAAAAGACAAAATACACAATAGACAAGCATATTATTTCATCTTTTTAGGGTCATTTTTTATATAAAACGAATATGTGATTTCTCACATATCATTCTTTCATTCCTATTATAACTTTTCCAAAAGTGATAAGTATAGGAAACAATCTTATTTTTCTAAGGAAAATAGATACAGTTTGTCTTTCATAAATAAGAACAAACCTTTGTTTACGATATACGTTGCATAAATACGATAAAAGAACTTGCAAAGTTCATTTTCAGTATTTTCGATAATACATCCCTTAAAAATTAACTACCCATGTTTATATAAATAAACAATTAATTTTACAAGGGTCTAAGATCCAACTTGACATTCTACCATTAATGCAGTTGATCTACTAGAAACAGTATAACTCAAAAGGTAATATGCGGGAGATAATAGCCAACATTTGCAACTCTTAGCCATTATAGGGCACAAGGAAATATAATCCAAAATTATAATGTCAAGTAGCATGTTTAACCCCATCATATGCCTCGGGTCGAAGGTTTGACCAACCATACTCGATATAAGTCATCCAATACAAAATCGTATTTATAGTTCCTAGTTTGACATTACGATTGTTTATTACCTTGTTTTGCAATTAAACCTAAGGACTGTCTTAGAGTAAAAAACAAACTCAAGTGATTTCATACTTGGATGGCAAATGATTTAATTTTAAGGGTATAAATATTTTGATAAAAGCAAGGTTACCAAAAATGTGTATAAGGAAGCATGCATACAACCTTATAACACTAGTTATTTTAAAATATTTCCATTTTTGTTTTAAAACCTTTCTATAAATAGAAATCCCATAATTTTATAACCCACATGCCGTTTATAAAATTAGGGTTACTATGTTTACAATAGTAACCTTGTGTATAAGTTGATATTACTACGGGATAAGGCTTAATTCCCACGGGAGAATATCAAAACCCTAGTAACGATTACGACATACTTTAAATATTGTTAAAACGTTTATGTAAAATTTGTTTATTCTTGCATTGTTCCATCGTGGGTTCTCTTGTGGAAACCACTAATCTCATGCGTTATAGAACGTTTGCAAGAAAATTACAAAATTTTCGTATATAGTCCATGATTTAGCAAAGTGTACGTATCAATATACACACAATAAGCATTTTAATCATGTACTTTTAGTCCATATTAATTTTGAAAATCATTTTTGCATAATTATATATGTAATAAAACGCCAAAATATATATAAAAAAAAGCAAAACCTATTTATCAAATTAATCACACTAAACAAAATCATTTACATAATTAAAACAATAATTCAACAAAAGTCTTCTCATCTTTTGCAATTAACCAATTAATTCACGTAATGATTTCATGCATACCATACTAAACAAGCATGCATAAAATATATTTAGCTTAATAACTATGGTTTACATGCACGTAATCCATGGCTGACAATTTATAAGCAATAAATAAGCTACAATATATTCAAATCGCAAATTATAATACATGCATTTATAATAAGCGAAACAAATCTTTCTAAAATTTAACCATATTTTATTTCTTATTTTATGTGATCTTTATGGTAAAATATTTCACTAAATAATATCCTAAAATAGGATCATCACATAAAAGGCAAGAAATATTCAAAATATGCATTGATATTTTTGTCGGATCTTCCAAAATACACACCATATTTATATTTTCAGATTTTATGTGTTTTATATTAGTAATTATTTCACTAAATAAATTCCTAAAATAAGTTGCACATAAAAAGCAAGAAAATATCACAAAATATGCGTATTTTAGGTATTTTACCGCTTTTATGTAATTATAACGTTATATGAACGGCTCGTGATGCCACTGTTCAAAATCATGGTCTAAAACCTTAATATTACATTAATATTAAATGAGCTACGCAGCGTAATAAAACTCATATAGCACTTATAATTAGCATAAAACATAAACAGAAAACATACGGAATAACAACCAAGCTACGTGAAGAACCAGAGATTTCTTCGAGTACACGCATGTGTGTAATACATGTGAAACCGAAACCCTTCGAGTTACTAAAGTAAGTAACCTCTACGCGTATAATACACTACACGTTAACCAATTCCACCTGAATGCTAGTTTACGAACCAACAATCAAGAATACATCAAGTAGTCAAACTCAAACAATTATCCCCAAGGGTTTGTTTGGTTCGAAGGCTACTAGGAGAAGAGGGGGAGAAGGGATAAGAATTATGAGCTAGGGGATCCTCCTTATATAGTAGATGATTTTAGGATTTACCTAAAATACATAACTTGAAAGAAAAGATAGCTCACAAGCCCAATCCATCCCTTAGGGATCTAGATCTGGTCGTCCCCTTAGTCTAACACCATTGGTGTTGACTTTTTGACTTTTTCTTTATTTATGGTTAATTACATTTAATTACCCATTAGTTAAAAAGCCTTATAGCTAATTATTCATAAACGAACTAATTAACGACCGTTAGTATTCTATCGTTGGAATATTAATATACATAATAAATATACACTTATATTATTATATACATTAATAGAATATTAATACATATATAATAAATATACGCTTTTATTATTATATATATACCAATAGAGTGATATCTATGTCTATACATGTGTGACCTCGTAGGTTCACGTATTCCTAGCCGTATAAATATCCGGATGACATGAGCATAAAACCAACAAAAACCGTTATTGTATATTCAGTTGCTACATTTTGCTTGGTAACCTTTGTTTACACCTGGTGTCCCACCAATTGCATGTTACCTTCATAAGGCGATGATGAATACGAGCAGGTACAATAAAAGAAGTAACAGACTGTAACTTGGCTAGGCAACCTATTAGGTGCATAGTTTTAAAAAGCGCGCCTTAAGGCGCGCCTAGGCTGTAAGGCTCTAAGGCTCAAGCTTTAGGGATTTTTTCAGATCAAGGCTCCGCACATGCACAGGGCTCACAAAAAGCACAGAGCCTTGGGATTTAGAGCCTTGATCCTAGGTGCGCCTAGGAAAGGTGACGGATTTTGAAACTTACTTTTCGAATTTAACATTCATCGCCCTCATATGTTAATAATAGATTACCTAGAAACTACCTAAAAACTAAATAAATCAATCAATTTAAGTGTTTGGTCGTTCAATTCAAGTGTCTGCACATACAGACTCATCCCTCTATTTTACGCATGAGATAACGTAATCTCATCATCCCATGAATATGATACATTGCTTGATATATTTGGTTTAACTATTTAATTTTTTTAGATACATTAATTATTTTAGTGTTATTTAAGTCATCATTAATCTATAAATTTTCGCCTAAACAATTATAATTTACT
Organism: Tanacetum coccineum; assembly: GCA_026074375.1. NCBI lineage: Eukaryota > Viridiplantae > Streptophyta > Magnoliopsida > Asterales > Asteraceae > Tanacetum > Tanacetum coccineum. The sequence goes on from BQNB010150294.1 coordinate 10,632, forward strand.
ATAATTTAATGCGACTCATATTCATGAAGCCCGTGCCTTGATCTGCGCCTCGCCTCAAGGCTCTATAAGCCCTTTGCGCCTTAGTGCGCCTTGAGCCTTTCCAAACACTAATTAGGTGTGCAGCCATGCCAGACTTACACTCTTTCCCAACCTCAAGCTCTTGTCTAAGCCAATCGATCCTTTCTTGCAAGCATCGATATTTTACCGTTCCTTTACAATGTAGAAAGTCAGGAAATGATGATAACGACAGTCTGAGCCTTAGGTGTATTTGTTTTCTACAAATACCTTGTTGTAGCAGTCTATCGCTTTATGATGTGTACCGATTCTTGAGCAGAGTATCAGCGTCTAAAACATCAAATGAGATGCCCTACGCGCAGATAAGTTACTTAAGAATAAGAACATGCAGAAGCGGTTTGATTGCTTATTGTGACAATAGTTACCAACAGGCTATGATAACCACATAGGCCTCTAATGAATATATATATATATATATATATATATATATATATATATATATATATATATATATATATATATATATATATATATATATATATATATATATATATATATATGTGTGTGTGTGTGTGTGTGTGTGTGTGTGTGTGTGTGTGTGTGTGTATACATATACATTGTTTTTTACCATGCCTTTAGTCATTTAAGTACCTATACTTACATGTGGCATATTAAGTTGCGATGTTGTGTTCGTGGTGTAGGTTCTCAAAATAAATTGGCGTCTGCTTCTAAGGCCATCGCTTCTAGCAGTCGAACACCTTATGTTGACTCAGGTTTAGCATCCGCTTTGGCCATTACCAGACCGCATATAGGTGATTGCATCTCTATTGCACATCACCAATATATTGCTTAAGACTCTTTAATGAAAGCTAGAAAGTACCTTAAATTGATAATTACCATAGGTTTCAACGTTTACCTTTTTGGTGTAGGCACTAAAGCACTTGAAAGATGAGCTAAAGTCATATGCTTTAAGCCACAACCTTCTTGATCTTGGTGACTCTGCAAAAGCATTTTTCAAGATCCATGACATGCTGGAAACCATTCAGCATCTGCAAGTTTTTTAGAGTTGTTCTTGTGGTTCCTTTTACTGAATGGATCTTTGCAGCCTATAAAGGATGATAGCCTGGATGTATAAATACAACAGACTATATAGAAACAATGACTTGAATACAATATGTTAATGCGGAATCTTAACACAAGTACTAAGAAGAATAATGATTTAACAGAATAACAACTTTGTTGAAAATGTTCTTGATAGTCACAGATTGCTAACTATGATATGTTGTATGATTTGTAATTGTCTATTTCATATATATTCTAACTATGTCAATAGTTATCCTTTTATAGATCAAGGATAACCCTAAAAGTCTTACATGACTTTCTGACAAATATCTCACAAATATCTTTTAAATATCTTTTTATTCGGTACTAACTAAATTTTTATATAACTTACGGTACTAATAACTAACAGTACTAACAATTTGTACTGTCAGGTACCTAAGTATAACTGTCAGTAATTACATATAGTACTGACGGTACTAAGTTAATACAAACATTAATCCTAACAATCTCTCCCTTAACATGAATGTTTAACTATTTTACAACTTCTGTTTCTTCATTCCTTAAGAGCTTGATTGTTCTTTAAGCTTCTTTGTCTGCTAGAGGATGTATCCAACATTCTTCATGAGTTCTTAAACTTGTACAGGTCTATCCTTTGTATAGCAGCATCCTTGACTTTTCAGGCAATTCAGCAACATCTTTTCAGCTACTCAGCAACATCCTTATCCTGCAAACCAACTAAGTTGGCTTTATAGTTTTTGGCAAACTACCAGCCATTAACGGATTTGATGTTCCTTTACCAGTAGCCGTTTGCTCTGGGATAGATAACTCTTTATTCTAAGAATATGGTGAGTTAAATACCATACAGTTTTTGGTAAACTGTCAACCATCAACGGATTTGATTAGTCTTTACCAAATACCGTTTGAGTTTGGACTAGCCAATGCTTCATTGTAATAACATGGTGCATTGATAAACCATATAGTTTTTAGCAAACTATCAGCTATCAACAGATTTGATTAGTCTTTACCAAGAACTGTTTGATCTCGGACTAGCCAACTCTTCACCAAGAAGCAAGGTGAGTTGATTACCCTACAATTTTTGGTAAATTGTAAACCATAAACGGATTTGAGAAGTCTTTACCCCAAGCCGTTTGCTTGTGGACTAGCCAATTCTTTTGCCTGTTAAGCATGGTGAATTGATAACCATTTGTTGTGTGGTGGTTAGCCAACACTCAATCCCTTCTCACTTCCATCAGTCTTGTTCTTTAGATTCTAAATCAGCAAGTACTTTCTTGATAAATCGTATCAATTCCAATGCCATTGTACTTTCTTCTTCAGACTCCAATTTAAGATTTAGCATTTGCACCAGTATTTCCTTCTTTAACGGATACTTCTTCTCTGTTAGCATATGAATGACTACTCCTTCATTGGTCATTAAAGTGTGTACCCCTGAGGAATTGTGCAACTTCCAACTGATTATTTTCCATTCTTGCTGTGAGCCCCAAAACTCATCTTGTTCATCAGGATTGAACAAAACCATTAAATCTCCCCAAAGAACTCTTTCAAAACCTTCAGGCATCTCATCTTGGTATTTATTCATTACCAGTTGATAAACAGCATTTAGATCTTCTCTATCAAATATGGACAATACTGATGTTAAAACACTAAAGTGTCTTTGCTGTCCATTACTTCTTGTTACCACATTCAAATTGATCTCTTCAATAGATTTAGCTTCATCAGGTTGTGGTTTTGTTCCAAGACACTCTGTCTTCCAGTCAATGATTGGATATTTTCTGTCAAGAATCTCATAATCCACTTCTTTTTCTTCATCTTGAGCTATTTTCAAACACAATCTCAGCTCATCATTTTCTTTGTCAGTATCATCCTCTGAAGTGTGTTGAATATATCTCCTTTTTCTTGACTTCATCTTCTTTCTAGTACCTAGCTTTCTTTTTCTAGTACTTTCTTCATCTTTATCCTCATCCTTGACTTCTTCTTTGGTGTCTTCCTTGATCACTTCAGATTTAGATAAACCACCTCTTTTCTCATTCATCTTTTTGATAAGCCTTTCATCTTTAGCAGACCCAGTGGAAATGAAATGTTCATTAAACCTCTTAATCTTTTCATAAACAGAAGCATGTATGTCTTCAAACTTCCTGCTTTTTAAATTAGCATGTTTGAAGTTTCCCACATGTTTTAAGTAGGTTATCATTTGATTTCTGAGTTGATTTTTGGTTGGAGGTTTATTCCTTATAGCTTGTGATCTTGTAGACAAGGAACTATTCTACTGAGCACAATTGTATCATGAAGGAATTTAGCTCTTCCTTCTATTGTAAGACGCATCTCTTTCTTGGCTCTGAAGCTTCTTACTAGAATTCTGTCTGCCTCAATTCTTGCTTTTACATCATAAAGTATTTTAATGAGAGACTTCATTAGGCTCTTCTTCTTCAGCATTTTGTTTTTCTCCTCTTCCGACTTCCCATTCTTCTTGGACTTCCTACTAACTCTTCATCATTCTCAAAGCTGTTTGAATTTCAACACAACCTTGTGGAATATCGTCATCTTCACTTTCAGTTTTCATCCTCCTCTTCATCTTCCTTCTCCTTTGTCTTTAGGTCAATTTTGGAAGAGGCTTAAAAGTGTGTTGTTTGATCTTGTAGAAGTAGTTTTAGGTCTATCAGTATCTTCAACATCCTTCATTCTACACCTTTCTCTTTTCTTTGGAAATGGCTTTGGCTTTACTCATAGTTGATAGAGAAAGTGTAGCAATGTTTCATCATCACCAATATCACAGATTTGTGTCAGAGAGGATGTTTGAGAGCTAAAAGCAATTTTTCCTTAGGATTGCTCTTCAGTACTTACTTTTTTGTCAGCGGTACTTTCAGACTATCTCTTCAATACCTTCCCTTTGGATCTTCCATTACCTTTAAAGATCTCTTCAGAAGCATCAACTTGATCATACATTACATTCCATTATGTTCATCAGAACTAACATTTAGATCGTCAATACTAAGTTTATGGTCTGTCGGTATTTTCTAACTTTTTCAAATTCGGTACTAACTCCTTTAATTAGCAGTACTAACTTCATCTTGCATTACTAAGTCCAACTTCATCAGTTTCTTTGTCTCATCCATCATGTCTTTTGTCCTCCGCTTCACTTTGCGCATATTCTTTTGCTTTACAACCCTTTGCATTCTTCCTCCCTTGTTTGGATACAGACTTTATTTGCACTTCTTTTTCTTTGAGAGATGTTCCTTTGATGTCTTATGTTCTTTGATATTCTCTTCTGATATCATTGAAGTGTTTGATGACAGAATTTAGCTTTCCTTTTAACTTTGTGATCTTAGCCTTTAAAGTTTAAATTCCTTGGCTTGATCAGAAACCTGTTTACACACAAAGAGATACAAAGATCATAGACATTTTGGAGAGTCTTTTGCATCCTCATTCCCTAAAGGGATGTAATCATTAGAATGAGATGATGCTCCAAGAATTCACACCGAGTAAGTTCTGGAATTGAATCAGGAAATATTAGAGTGGGTGAAGGGTTTTGGAGAAGGTCTTGTGAAAGGACTTGGTGAAAGTCAGGTTGTTGCTCAAATGGTAACCTCACTAGATTAGCAAGAAGAATGAGTCATTTCATAGACTCATTGGGGCTCACTAGTGGTTCAGGGAAAGTGCGGCGCACAAAGTTAATTGTGCGGCGTACTTACTGCAATTTTTTCGAACATTTTATTTTTGACAGATGAAATGCAAGAGAAATAATAAAACAAATTTAATAAACATAAAGTATGGTTTATTACATTAACTGGAACATGCCACAATCATAGTGAAGCAAGAATCGAAATCTTTTTGTTTTTTATTTTGAATGACAAGCTAATTATTCACAATTGTACAAGGCGTGTGATAAGTATAGAATACACATATCTATTTATGCTTAAAAAGGCCCAATTCAACCCAAAACGGATCAAAAATGGCAAAAATATGCTTGTATTTGAGTTTAATGTGTGCAGGTATGGATATGTCAAATATTACAAGAAAACAGTAAAAAAACGGGCAAAAACGGACACGAGAACGGATGAGTGATCAAGAAGCTAAAGAAATCAAAGCCGAAGCCAGAGAGATCATGCCTCAGTCTACTGCAGCTAAACCACAGTCAACCAAAACCAAACTCCATTGTTTTATAAACACAAGGACTGTTTTTGCAATTAGTGAAAGTTGTTTATAAACTTGAAATTATGCTTACCAAAACACAAGGGCCGAATGTGTATTTTCCCCAAAGATACAAAAGGGCGCGGGTCTAATACCGGGTCAAATAAACCCGTGGACCATCTCTCAACCAATCATATCAAA
>BQNB010150295.1:0-16055 GCA_026074375.1 Tanacetum coccineum
GTCCAAGTATACCTAGAGTAGTCATCTACTATGACTAAGGTGTAGCGGTTTCCTCCGTAACTCCGTATGACAGATGGACCGAAAAGATCCATATGAAGGAGTTCTAAGCATCTAGTTGTTGAGACTATATTCTTATCTTTGTGACTAGCGTGAGCTTGTTTTCCAATTTTGCAAGCATCACAGATGTGTTGATCAAACTTAAGCTTAGGTAAGTTTCTAAGTAATTCCTTAGACGCTAACGATTGAATGAGACACATATTAGCGTGACCTAATCTCCTATGCCACAACGTAGAGTTTTCATTAATTGTTGCAAGACAAATTTTGTCTTCTGGCTTATTTCCTAATTTCATCACATATAAGCCTTTCTTCCTAATAACTCTACCTATAACCTTACCATCCTTAGTGATTTCACTATCATGTTCAAAAAAAGTTACTCTACACTTATTTTCGCATATTTGTCCTACACTTAGCAAGTTAAATCTTAAGTTATCTACATGTTCAATATTATCTACTTTGAGAGAGTCATTCAAAATCGTACCTTTGCCAATGATGTTACCGCGAAGATTGCTACCAAAAATAACATTACCTCTGTTGTACGTCTTGTAGCTTGAGAAGAGCTATTGGTTACTCGTCATGTGTTTAGAGCATCCACTATCCTTTATCCACTCATCGGGTTCCAAATCGACTCCAGGGCATATCTATTTATATAAGACAATAACTCAAAGATTTGGTCCCCAATATCTCATGGGTCTAAAGTTGTTAGTGCTAAACATCCCTTGCATTTGATGCAATTGGTTAGGATGTGGAAATGGATGACACATTTTCCATAGCATGTAACTTTGATGTTGGAAATTGTTCCAAGTTACAGGAAAACCATGAGGTTAGTTTTATCGACCAACGTTCCTTTTTGGTTGCGGTGTCTTAGGACGAGGATAATTATTATTGACTCTTCTAGGTGGTGGAGTTTCTGATCTAATGTTTGGTTTTGAAAATCTAACTCCGATTTTTAACGATGGCTTGTAAAATCGTTTAACTTCATTATCACTGGCAACTGGAAATTTAACTTTTTTTACCATTATATATTTTGGTCCATGGCCCAAAACGGATTTTTGAAAAGAAACAGATTTCATCAATTGTTGCAAGACAAATTTTGTCTTCTGGCTTATTTCCTAACCTTACCATCCTTAGTGATTTCACTATCATGTTCAAAAAAGTTACTCTACACTTATATTCACATATTTGTTCTATACTTAGCAAGTTAAATCTTAAGTTATCTACATGTTCAACATTATCTACTTTGAGAGAGTCATTCGAAATCGTACATTTGCCAATGATGTTACCGCCAAGAATGCTACCAAAAATAAAATTACCTATGTTGTATGCCTTGTAGCTTGAGAAGAGTTTTTGGTTACCCGTCATGTGTTTAGAGCATCCGCTATCCTTTATCTATTCATCGGGTTCCAAATCGACTCCAAGGCATATCTATTTATATAAGATAATAACTCAAACATTTGGTCCCTAATATCTCATGGGTCCAAAGTTGCTAGTGCTAAACATCCCTTGCATTTGATGCAATTGGTTGGGATGTGGAAATAGATGACACATTTCCCATGGCATGTAACTTTGACGTTGGAAATTGTTCCAAGTTACAAGAAAACCATGAGGTTGGTTTTATCGACCAACGTTCCTTTTTGGTTGCGGTGTCTTAGGACGAGGATAATTATTATTGACTATTCTAGGTGGTGGAGTTTCTGATCTAAAGTTTGGTTATGAAAATCTAACTCCGGGTTTTAACGATGGCTTGTAAAATTGTTTAACTTCATTATCACTGGCAACTAGAACTTTAACTTTGTTTACCATTATATATTTTAGTCTAGGACCCAAAATGGATTTTTGAAAAGAAACAGATTTCTCTGAACTTGGTGAATAGACTGGCAGTCCCATAATTGCTTTGGCTGCCGCCTCTGCTATATGAGGGTCGCCCTTATTTAAGGGACCTCCACCAGGGGACGTTTTTTTTAGATTTCACAAATTTTATTTCCTTAGTTCCACTAGTTGATGCTTCAAGTGAATTGAATCTCAAACCTAATTTATTTCTAGAGGGTTTTTTATTACTTAACATTTCATTTAAGCAATGTGTACTCTTTTTAAATTTTGTTAGTTTAATAGCTTCCTCTTTAAGTTTTTCATTTTCAATTCTAAGCAATTGACATTTTGTACATTCGAGATCAACTCCCTTATTTTTCTCGAATGTGGACAATTTTTATTTTAGTTTACTAAGCTTATTTTCTAAGCTATTTCTAACGGCTTTTAATCTTTTGTTCTTTGTGATTATTTTTAGACTCATTTTGCATAGTTTGTCATATTCATTATCTAGAGCTAAATCATCTATTGATGAGTTCTCATCACTAAAGTAAGAGGAATCAGAACATACCTCATTTGATGCTTGAGCTACGAGACACATCTCATCTCTGGCCTTCTCATCATCTTCTTCACCACTATTACTCCAAGAACCTCCGACGAATGCTCTTTGGTTTTTGTCTTTCGGTGGTTTTGGACATTCTCCAATAAGATGATTTGGATCACCTCATCAAAAACATTTTCTATCACTTTTGCTGTTCTTGCCATCTCGGCTTCTTTGGAACGTCTTTTTGTCGTTCTGAGGTTGTCTCACGAATCTACCTCTTCTCTTGAAGAACTTCTTGAAGTCTCTAACCGTCATGGCGTATTCTTCGTCTTCACTTCCAGAAGTCGAACACTCCTCATCACTAGATTCTTTCTTAGCCTTTAAAGCAAGATATTTTCGTTCTCCCTTAGCTTTGACTATTTCAGAATCTTTCTTAATGATCATCTCGTGAACTTTAAGATTCTCGATGAGTTCATCAAGTGACAGTGATGTTAAGTCTTTCGACTCTTCAATCGCCATGACCTTTGCTCTCCATTTAGGATGTAGAGCCCTAAGAAACTTCCTAACATAATTCTTGCTAGAATAACCTTCATCAATATCTTTTAGACTAGTAATAATAGTATTAAATCTTGCAAAAACACTATATATAGATTCGTCTTCAGAAATGCCGAATTGTTCATATTGTTGTACCAAAAGATCGATCTTGTTATCTTTGATTTGATTATTACCTTGATGGGTGATTAACAAAGTTTTCTAAATTTCTTTTGCCGTATTACACATGAAAATTCTTTCATATTCTTTTCTGGGAAAAGCATTGTAAATAACCATTTTGACTTCGTTATTTTTCGCAAGCCTCTTTTTAAGATCATCACTTTGTTTTTCAAAAGGGATAACCTCATCTAATCTGGTTTTCGGATTTTGTTGAATAGGTTGAAAATCACCGTTAGTAATAACATGCCAAAGATTAAGATCTTTTGATTTAACATATGTTTCGAATCTATTTTTCCAATAAATAAAACTATCACTTTCAAAAAGTGGTGGTCTTTGCATGGATTGTCTTTCTAGATATTTGTCGGAATCCATAGATCGATTCAAGCTTTAAAATACAGTATATTTTAAAAATCTTGAGTGGCCTCGGCTTCTTATACCAATTGTGGAAACTAGAGGGGGGGGGTTGATTAGTTTACCGGTTAATTAGCGTTTTAAAATTTTATTTCTAAAATTTGTTAGATCCGAGTATATATTCAACCAACCAACAATGTATGTATCTACTAGTTATAACTAAACAAACAATAAGAAAGAATCACAACAATATAAAGAGATGAAAGAAGGAACAATCATACCAAGACACCAAGATTTATAGTGGTTCGCTACGAAGCTCCTCTTCACCCTACTCCACTCCCCGAGTATCCTACTCGAGATTTCACTATGTCAACAAGCTCCCTTTAGGCAGAGAAAACCGTTTACACGTTGCTTAGGTTGTTTTTCGACACTAAGCTAAATGTCGAGTCCTAATCTTAGCTAGAACCAATCTACCACTTCACAAGTAATACACAATCACAAGATCTACACTATCGGATTTATACACTATCCGATCTACACGATCACACAAGATATTCAAGATATAGATTTGGTTTTTTTTTGGGTAAAGGGTTTCCTCGGTAAATGTATTACACTAAAAAGTGTTGAAGTACAAAAGGTGTAGGTGAAATCCTACAACCCAACCTGTTACATGGGCAATAAGAATACACCGTAGTGTAACAAACCAAACGACATGAGAATGACAAACCAAACTCATGCACAAGCTAACAACAAGCTACTAACTAAACCACTAATAAAGAATGACACAACCATTCTTATTACTAACAAAGATAGAAGTAGTAAACAACTTTCTAGATAACCAATAGCATGCCAGGAACTCACCAACCGAAACTCACCAACCGAATAGCCACTCCATCCCCATATCTGGTATGAATAGGCCAAAAACAATTGCTCTGGTTCATTTGAGTCTAGAATCTAACATTGAAGACAATTCCAATAGCCTTCGCGGCTAACTTCCATAAAGAAGAACAAAGAGTCAATACATGTAGGAGATTTGTAATATGCATAACCATACATCCAAACACATGCACAAGTCTAACCAGACCCTAGAGTATGCATGATTAGACCTCACTCCTCCAACAACTCACAAACCAATCCAGTCAATCCAATAGATCAAACACATGGCTTATATCAACTTACAAGTTCATGCACCAAGTTAAGCAATGTAGCGGCATGAACATATTACCACCCTAAAAAAATAATTCGAAACCCTAATCGACACCCCTAAAAAAATAATTCGAAACCCTAATCGATCAAACCCTAAATCATAACAATATAAATACAATGAACAACTAGAGGTGGAATTAAACGATCTAGGTAAATCAAACGATCAAAACCCTAAATCATAACGATATAGGGTTAAGACGTATGAAACCCTAATAGCAGTAAGGGTCTTGATAATAACAGCGGCTGAAACAAGCCGCGCCTCCAATCGAATCCATAAGATACAAGATTCGAAAACATGATTGGATAAATTAATCAAAGAGATCAATCAATCCAAATTCCTAAAACAATAAGTGTTAGGGTTTTAATAGCAGCAAGACGTGCCGTCCCACCACACAAATCAGCCCTAAGATAAAGAGGGTGTCAATAGACAAAGCATTCCGACCGTAATCCCATCAAATCCATAAGAAAACTCAAAATGTAATTGTTTAAGCCCCTAAGAACGATCATAGATGATAGATCCAAGAGTAATGAACAAGAGGAATCGAGTTATTTGGAATGAACGGTTAGGGATTTGATGGCGGCCGGAATCTCCTTTTTCTCTCCCAAGGGGAGAGAAAAAAATCCTTATATTGTTTTCTTCTAATATAGATTTGGTTCTTAGAAGAAAAACGAGAAATCACTAGATCACAATAATTCGTTACTTGATGAATACGAATGTTATTCTCTTGCAATCTGTAACACCCCTAAATCGGGTCGCAGCGGAATAATGTGTCCAGAAGTGTTACTTCATAGATCAATAGCACAAGATATGAGAACGACCTCTATATGAGTCGTTTGAAAACTGATACATTGTTTGTTACAAAAGCACAACGGCTTAACATGTTCACTTGTAAATGTAAAGATTTTTAAACATAACAAATATCCCCAAAATGTAATGCTTCTAAATATTTATGCAATGACATCCAAAATAACGACCACCAATGTATCCTTGACTTGCACCTTATTGACCTGAGAAAAACATGCTTTAAAACGTCAACATAAAGTTAGTGAATTCACAGGTTTATGTAAAAATAATGTAAGACCGTAAGACTCCCAAGGGTATGATAATGCAACAGATGCAAATATCACAATATGTAATTACATTTTCCTAAGCTCATGACACTGAAGCTCGACATGTGTAAATTGCAATATAAATTGCCTACATTGCCCTTGATGATGTTCTAACCCGAAACATCCGTTCGTTGTCCGGCAAACTGGCACAGTAAGAGCTACTCACCTGAACGGGGAGGCCAATCTCAAATTGATCTATTTATAACATTCGCGCTTACTCAGTAATTGACAATTCATGATAATGGGCTCAGTGGGTTATCGCTACTTAGGCAAACACGTAATCATGATAAAATGTACGCTTGCGTCCAATTTGTAAAATAATGCATGTTTCTCACCCCAACAGTTGTAAATCATTGTAATCGTAAAAACATGGGCCATGAACTCACCTTGAGTGAATGAATCAACAATGTAAATCACAGAATGAAAATGCGTCACGTAAATGTCCGAATGCAACCTAAATAATTATAGGTCGTATGAGTACTAAGTACTTTGAATAACTAATACCATATATAATTCTATATAGCTACATCACCATCTAATTGTAATTGAGAAATAATATTTATAAAGTTAAAATGTTTATAAATATTACCTTAGTAAAAATGTCGTAACTTTCTCGTTTTAAGTCCGTTTTGTACGTTCTTTATGTCCACGGTTTCGTATTAAGGAGATGTATCCAAATATTACATTTTAACATTTTAATATTTTTAACTCACTAGTGATTCTTTCGAGCACGTCATCGTAATTAAAAATTATATCTAAATAAAATATTTTCCAAAAAGTTTCTGTAATGAACAATAATTTATTTTTATAATTTATTTTTTATAAAAGTAATTATTATCGTAAACTTGCAAATGGCGTAACTTCTTCGTTATAGCTCGAATTTTTGAGTTCTTTATATACTTACGATCCTCGTGACATATAGTATTTTAATAAAATATAAAATAAATGTTTTATTTTGGAATTTCAAACAGAAGTTTTGAGGTTTTTACATAAAAAGTGTTTAAACTTACTTTTATAAACTTTTTGGAATCAATGTATTATTACAAGTCCTCTACCATATTTTATACCATAAGTCTCATATATTTAAGTCCTCTAGTCCATCATTTGTCCAAGAATAACAAGTTTTTACATTTATTTACTTATAAACTTTAATAAATAAACCATTAAATAATTAATTTATATATACCTTTATAAATTAATCCACACTTGAATAATGTATATACTTTCATTCCAACATGTTTTTAACATCAATAAATCATATAAAAAAATTTCAAACCATGATCAAGAGTAATAATCCATTTTACATCTTAATATATTTCTTAGATGGTGATTTACTACATAGACATTGTATACACATAAAATCACAAATGTAAAGAGTGTAGGGTTTTTAGATGACCTTAATATGAAGTAGGATGAGGAGAAATAAGTTCTAAACCCTAGTTTATAATCAAAACCCAAGCTTATAAGACTAGAAAACCCTAATTTTCTAAGAAACCCTAATCTTGAACTTTTCATGATTAACCCTTTTAAATACTAAACCAAGCCTTCAATACACCTTAGAATGTCTTAGATATGATACTAGAACACTTGAATAGTTGATAGGAAAATTTGTATGGATAGTTTGTTTGGGGTTGTGTGAGCCGTAGGCTAGGGAGAGGACAAGAGATGATTGTGTAAAGTTTTTGGTTAAGGAAAATGTGTATGTGTGTGATATCTACAAGTCTTGCCTTTATATACTATAAGAATGAGTCAAATACACTATTAGGAAGTCCAAGACTTGTAGAAACAAGGGGGATGGTTGGACAAGGGAAAAGAATTAAGGAGAGCCTTGGTCAAGATTACTAGTCCTGGCTGGTTGTACATGGTACTTGGTGAAGATAGATTGTGTGCTCTTTGTCCCCTAGGGTGTACATTAGTTCTGAAAATTAGGGGGGGAAATGACTAGGTGAGTCTTTGATATTTTGTGGTAATATACTTGTATTACTTGTAGTTTTAGGAAGTGTAGGTTAAGTATAAAGAGTATACTTGAAATGTGTATATTCTAGTTTGGTTCTTATATGCATAATTCGGCTAACATGATAAATATGGGTGGAGTTTTATAAAACTTTTAGTATTGGGTATAATAATGGGTATTTTTTGAAGCGTAGATAAGTTTTGGTGGTTCCGTGAATGCCTAAATGTATTTTTTTGTGAAACGTAAACACTTTACGTAACCAATAAAAATAAAATGTGCAAAGATAATAATTATCCTTCAAATAATTATCTAACACTTGCTTGAGGTAAACCTTTAATTGTTTGATGCCCGTTTACGTTGAATGATAATTTTTTAGTTTACGCGATTTAACCATATGACGAAAATTAAAAGCAATGCGTACAAGACTAAAAATAAATAGTGAAATAAATGACGTCGTAAAATGACCTGAAAACACGAGGTGTTATACACTTGATAGAGAGGATAGAAAAGATGCAAAGAAGAGATTGGATCACTTGAAACAAAATCAAACAATGTTAGTGATCAAGTGATTTAGAGAGAGAAAGAAGGTTTTTAGAGAGAGAAAGATAACTAAGAAAATTCGTGCAAAGAGGTCTGTTTTTCAACTGGAAATAGTGCAGTATTTATAGGCGGGAAAACCCAACGGTAACTACTAGCGGTCCTGGCGGTCCCAGATATATGTGGGGGCCGCCAGGCCTATCAGGGGGTCGTCGTAGACAGACGCTCCCATTTTTTTCTTTTAGTAGGGAAGGTTTTTTCTGGTATGGAAGGTTCCATTTTAGGAGGAAACCATATTTGAATTTATATGTTTAAATAAAACACTTCTTTTATTTAAAAAGTATTTTGTATATATTTATTTTTGTAAAAATGTGATGGTTAAGAGAAATTATTTTCTTGATCACTAATCATGATTAATGATTTGTTTATATATACCTTAAGTATGAAAATTTACGATTAATAACTTGTAAACGTTTATTTTTATCGTAAACGTTTTTACATTTTGTTATCATCAAAACATCGAGAGGTCAAAAATATAAATAACGTCTTTAGACATTAATTGTATTAACATTTTTGACGCGTATAAATAGTATATAAGTGATAATACAATATTTTCTAAGGTTTTTATAGCGCAAACGGGCTCGAAAACACTAAAAAACCCAAAATTAAATTCCTAAAAACTCTTAAATTTAATAAAATGTGTGCAGAACTTATTTACTTTTTAGAAAAATAGTCCAACTTTAATGGAGTGTATCTCCTTCGTTATAAACATTCACGACTTGACAAATTTCTCTTATTTTAGGGAAAAATCATTCCGGACAAGTTTTCCTTTATACACTTTAGCCGATTCGGACCCGAAAGGGGTCAAAACCTTAATTTAAAAAACTCGACAGAATGTCCGCAAACATTGTAAAAGCTGTCAAAATTGTTTATGTTTCGCCAAACTTAAAACGACCATAACTTCTTCGTTTTAAGTCCGATTTTTAAGTTCTTTATACCTACGGAAAGGTATCTAAGTATACTATCTATTTCTCAAGGCCTCGGTTTGTCAAACTCAAAGTTTCTGCCCGAAAACAGTAAGGTAAAAATGGGAAATCATGTATATATTTTCTAGTCTACTAGTCCAACTTCATTCACAACAATAAAAACCATTCTAACTTAAACCCTTTATCCACTTTCACAATAATTCACCACAACAACAAATCTAATCTAACTTAATCCTATCCACTACTCCAACAATATTAACTAATATATCAAGAACAAGAAATAATACTAAAACTTACTAAGTTAGTTTATAAATTACCAATTTAATCAACAAGACATATATCTTAGCAAGTAACATGTAATATGTTAAAAAAAAAAATCAAGTGTATGAACATGTTTATTACTAATTTCTACATATTGTCGCAAGTATATAATTATAAGACTTTTACTTGTTTTTTTGTAAATCGTTTAAAATAACTAACTAGTTGGTGATATAACATGGAAATCAAGATGTTCATAAGAAAATATAAGTAATGAAAGTATGAGAAAGATTATGAAACCTTGAAGATGAAGTATGGAAAGATTAGCTAGCTTAACACCTAAATCAAACCTCAAATTATGTTTGATTACTACTAAACCCTTTAGAGCTTCTTGTAAATCACTTGAAAAAAATCAAAAACAATTTTCTTCTTGCTTTACTATTGTTGGCCGATTATTATGGTATGTAGGAGAAGAGAGAAAGTGTTTTCTTAGCTTGGTAAATTATGGTCAAGGTGTTATCTCTTAATAAATCAAACAAGTCATGGTTTTAATTATTGTTCAATGTCTAGACTTGGTTTAAGGGACAAAAATTAAATGACAAGAGATGGGGATGGTTTGTTTCGTGTGGAGAGAGGAAAGAAAAGGGAAGAGGATGTTACTTGCTACTTTGGTAATACCCATTAGGTTTTATGTTTTTGCATGGTTACCCTAAATAATTAAAATGGTATTATATGGAGCATGGGCGAATGGAGGACTGTTTGGTACGGTTTTAGGAGAAGGAAAGATTTAAATTTTGAATAATAGTATAAGTGTATACATTTGTTTAAGTATAGGAAAGGTGGTATGGTTTACATACATGCATGAAAGTTCATAATGCCAAAACGTAAGCGTTTTACGTAAAACTCGCAAAATAAAATATGAAAACTTATAGATTATCTTCGTAATAGTCATACAACACATATTTGATGTAAACTTATATTTTTTAATGCCGGTTTATGTTAAATGTTGATTTTTATTTTACACGATTTAACTTAACGGTTATAATTAAAAGTAAACACATAAAAGTTCAAAGTAAACAGTTTTGAGTTTATTGACGTAAAATGACCTGAACATGTAGATTGTCACAAATAGTATATCAATAAGTTAAGATTCCAAAAGACTCTTAAGTGCCGCAATCCCAAAATAGAATACTCTTAAGCTAGTGCAGCAAAAAACATAAAGTTTTTTTTAGAACGATAATTTTAAATATCTTACATTATAAAACACCCATAAAGTTTACTCATTAGTGAAGCAGAACCCAAAACAAAATAATCATTAGTGCAAGTTCTACACATCTATATAAGTTCCGCTAAAACATCTTGAATGCACCATGTACAAAAGAAATTGGATTTTTAGTCTTGTTTATTTTTCTAAAATGTAATGGTTTACGTGCTACACTAGTACAAAAAGTGGATTTGGTCACACATGGGCAAAATGGAACGGCCACACATTTACATATTTATGTGGCTAAGGTACCAAAATAGACAACATTTACTAATTAGCCGCACATGAAAATTTCGATTGTGTGACCATTAGAACTGTATTGCCACACATTCGAACATTATGTGGCTAAAGGTAACTGGTAATATTATTTAGCCACATATGAATTTGGAACGCGTGACAAATACAAGTAAGCTTGAAGCATTAGTCACGATATACATATAAATAGTGACAAATATATGTCACACACTTGAACAATGTGACCAAATTGGCATATATGGTCACATGAAGTAATTTTTTATGTGTCTAAATCATACAGTCAAGTTTTGTCACACATTATTTAAGGGTGACTGCTATCTTTTGCTAATTATTTAGCCACATATGAATTTGGGACGCGTGACAAATGAAAAGTAAGGTTGAATCATTAGTCACGATATACATATAAATAGTGACAAATATATGTCACACACTTGAACACTGTGACCAAATGCCATATATGGTCACACTAAACGTTTTGTCACACATTATTTAAGTGTAGCCAAAATCCAGTACATATGGTCACGTAACTTAATATGTGTGTTTAAAGTTTAGTTTGTGTTAGCTTGCCAAAAGCTAATGTGTATAGTCACATTTACTTCTAGCACGATCATGTGACTATATGCCTTTACAATAGCCACAACATATCACAAATGTGTGACTAAATTATGTTTATGGCCACATTTAAGGTGATTATATGTGACCAATATATTCATAACAGTCACATCGTGAAGTATTCATGTGGCTATTATTTAGAACAAAATGTGAAATCGGTCATCATTAAATTTCATGCTTTGTGTGACTAAATATTACAAAAGGCCACACAAACATAAAATTCATGTGACCATTGGATGATCAATAGTCACACAAAATACACATTTCTTCACTTTAAACAACATATGGTCACACTTATTAACACTTTTGGTCACATATTACAAAAGGCCACACAAACATAGAATTCATGTGGCTATAGGATAATCAATAGTCATACAAAATACACATTTCTTTACTTTAAACAACATATGGTCACACTTATTAACACTTTTTGGCCACTTTATGCTTAATTGCATGTGACTAAATACCCAAAACAAACATTCTTTGTGTGACTAAATATTACAAAAGGCCACACAAACATAAACTTAATGTGGCTATTAGATGATCAATAGTCACACAAAATAGTTGAACAATTGTCACACAAATATAACACATTTCTCACTTTTAAACTACATATGGTCACACTTATTAAACTATTTTGGCCACTTTATGCCTTAATTGTATGTGGTCTAAATACCCAAAAGAAACATGCCTTGTGTGACTAAATATTACAAATGGCCACACAAACATAAAAATCATGTGTCCATTAGATGATCAATAGTCACACAAAATACACATTTCTTCACTTTAAATAGCAATCATGGTCCACACTTATTTAACACTTTTGGATCCACTTTATACTTAATGGTATGTGACTAAATACCTATACAAACATGCTTTGTGTGACTAACATATTACAAAAAAATGCCACTCCTATATAACATTTTGTGGCATTTGGCTAATGAACAATTGTCACATAAAAACTCGTAACAACAATTGTGGTTAATTTGTGGAGGACTTTGCGAGGAATTTTCACCGGGGTCCTGTTTGACAACGAATGGCTCTCGAGGAGTATTAACAATGTTGGTATTGTTATCGGATGGTTCGTAAGTGTTTAGAATATCATTTTTATCATGAATTGTATACCAACCTTCATTCAAACACTTTCGCACAAAAGCACAAGATCGACAATATAGACCATCAACCGGGTCTCCACAAGTTGCACAATTCTGTTGAGACGAGTCGGGTACGGGAACAAGAATCTTGACTTCAAGACTCTCTTTTGAACAACCACATTTTCTAGTGTACAAAGCTCTACAAGTCATGCATTCTTTAATCGAGAAGAGGGAATTCAAACGATAATCGAGTGACGCCATAAGAATTAAATAATTTAGAGGGTTAAGAATAGAATTAAATGGATAAGAAGAAAAAGAAGATTATTTTTGGTTTTTTATCTAATTTTAACGGACAACGAGATAGACAACTTGAACCAAATAATCAAACTTACTTCACGGTAGCTCTTAAAAATTTTACTTTTTAAGGTGAGCCGTACATCGCAAGTGACACAAATGGTAAGTTTTTAAATCTTTTATTCGAGTTGGGAACTTATTATGGATAATACCTCAATTGAAGGTATTATTTGTTGGTGTTCTTTTACCAACTTTGTTTATTTTTATTTTTTTATGGACAATTTTTTATATTTTTGATTTTTTTTTTATTTTTATATGATAATTATACTAAAAGAAAAGAAAAATATTTTTTTACTTTTTATTTTTTATAATTTTTTTTATTTTTGATTTTTTAACAAAAACAAAACTTTCAAAAATGAAAGGGTCTTCAAATCACGATCAACAAACTTCAAACGAAAGAATCTTAATCACAAATCCCCGGCAACGGCGCCAAAAATTGATTCGTAGTAAACCAACACACGTAAATATAAAATATATAATATGATGGAAAATTACCAAATTACCCTTGAGGACAAAGGTAAAAAGGAAAATCTTCACAAATATATATAATATAATACGTATATAAACCGGGAAGTATGATTCCCGGGTCGTTATCCCCCAACGATTTGTGAAATTGAAACCACGTTTGATGTTCGGACAATGATTTGAATTGGAAACAAAGATTGATTTGATTATCTACTTCTACAAATTAAAATAAGCAAATTATAATAATTAAGCACGAAGACAAATAACGAGAAACCAAACTTTAACTAAAAACGCAAAACGGGAATCCTAAACGGCATTTAAAAACCCTAAATTTCTAAAATTAAATCTAAAATGAATTTTTCTTTTTAAATGGACTCTATTTGACTAAAAAGTAAGTTTAAAGAAAACTAGAACAAAAACGGATTTGAAATGAGCTTTAAAACACGAAAAACGAGAACGGGAACAAATCCCGTTCTTTAAAAATCGAAATTTTGCAAATTAGACCCTACGAAAGCAAAACTAATTTTCCTATAAACTTTATGATAAAAGAAAATTTTCTAAAAAAGATTTATATTTTTTTGATTATTTTTCTATTTTTTATGATTTTTTAAAGTTTTTAATGAAAATAAATGTTTAAAAATACTAAACTATCTATAAAAATTCTAGAAAAAATACAGAAAATAGCTTATACTAATTAGAACCTAGGAAAAATAAGCTTTAGGTCACAGCTTATCGAATAAGCCACGAAATAAGCTGAAACAGCTTATTAAGCTTATAAGGCTAAAACGTGTATAAAGAATTAATGTTGCAAAGGTATAATGAAAAAGACCCAAGGGCGCAGTGGTAGTGAGTGTGGTGTGTGTGTTATAAAAGGGTTGAAAGTGTTGAGGTCGGGGGTTCGAGTCTTGCTCACCCCCGATTTCCACTTTCCCCTTTTTTTTATTTTTGAAAACTTATAAAAGCAAAGTTATTAAGCTCCTAAAAATAAGCATTTTTAATAAAAGCAACTTTTTATGAAAAGCCCTAAATAAGCTAGAAATTAGCTGAAAAGATGACAGAAAGTACTTAGCTACTTTTTTGGCTTTTTAAAGGATTTTTAGAACTTCACAAGCTAAAATAAGCTAAACCCTAAGAACAAAAAACACTTCTAAGACTAAAGTTAACCTAATAAGCTACTAGAGAATAACTAATAAACCTGAAATCTCCAAATAAGCTCAAACAGTACTAACTTAATGTTAGTACTGCTAAGCTTTTTACTTAAAGCTTCTAAACTACTAAGAGCTAGATAAGCTCTTGGGAAAAGCTTAAACTGAGCTTATCTACTCTTCTTAACCTAATAAGCTAAAATGCACAAAAATAAGCACAAAGTGACAATCCATAAGCTGAAATTCTCAAATAAGCATTAATAGAAAACTTAAAACCAAACAGTCCCTACAGGAATCTTTGAGCTTATTTTTAGATAAGCTCTTGGATTCTTGTGGGGAAATAGCTTATTAAAGCTTATACTACAACTAAATAGCTACTCTAATCTACCTTTGAAAATGATTTTGAAACAAAATAGCTTAATGAAAAAGCACTTTGAAAACAGTCCTAAGGCTTAAATCATGCTGAGTTTTACTTTGAAACTGAAAAGACAAAAGGCAATGTTGCAGCTTAAGTTTAGATGACAAAATAAGCTAGAATTTTAAAACTAATTGTAAACTTGTGAAATATGACCTAAAAGTTACTTATAATCTGAAAATCAAAAGCTAAATGCAAAATTAACCTACTGAAAATTGAACTAGAAAATGACTTATTATCTTTTTTAAGCTACTGATGCAGTTGGCATACTAATGAACTAAATTTAAAAACCTTCAAATGCAGACCTATTATCCTTCTTTCTACTCTATTTTAACACTTATCTAAATGCAAATTATAGCCTATTAAAAAGATAGAACTGATTTGAGCTTTTAATGCTAACTATACCTAATTAGACTTAAAAGTTTCTAGATTATTTTATACCTAAAATAACTTCTAACCTAGCTCTATAAAATTCTAAAACAGACTTTTATGAGTTTAGAAACATTTTAAAGATCAAAAAGCCACAAGCAGTAGTAACATGTAGTTAGTACTGCCGTGCCAAACACCCCTTTAACTAGACTCAAATCCATTTAAACTTATGAAAATGTAATCCAAAGCTCAAATCTAAATAACCAGAAAATAAACAACTTATAACAGACCTAAAAAGCTAAAAACACTAATCCAATAAGCTAAAATCAATAAGCTGAAAACACTAATCCAATAAGCTGAAATCAATAAGCTACTAGTTATAAAACACCCTATTTTCCCATTTTTCTATTTTTCAAATTTTTTTTATATAATATAACTGAGATTATTTCGACTTTCGTTATTTCTATAATTGTGAGGGATCATAAAACAAGATGCATTTCGATCCGAGAATGCCCCAAAAAGGATAAATTCCTCGTCCCCGGCTTTTCACTTACTCCAAACC
>BQNB010150296.1:3380-16055 GCA_026074375.1 Tanacetum coccineum
TTATCCACATCGACTTCTGCGTGTGACACTGAGTACTATAATGTAACTCCTTTAAGTGATAGTTATCCAGGTCTGCAACCAACCACCCCTGACTTCTGGTAACTAGATAATTCAAGTCTTAATCATATTGCTGTATACGTTCAAGCAAGTCATCAATCGATAAAAAATAGAAGAAAGTCTCGATGATGAAATAAGTAGACGCCTTCGTAAAATCTAACTTCAATCTCAAATAAGGGATACCAAATCAACTTCGTGAACACTTGTCATCGTAATCCGAATCTCTAGCCGTTTATCATTTATCGAATCTCTTCGGGATATTTTTAGCGTTATGTATCATGTTTGTTGTGTTGTTGTTCAAGAATGTCGTTAAACTAGACAAATGTTATTTTTGAATTATCGTCAACGAGAAAACATTGTCTAGTCCAACTTTACGTGAAAGCGTCTTAGTCTCCGGCTCAATCCATAAAAAATTAGAAAATTACTATGTAATGTTTCGGATTTAAATATCAATTGCAGCCCAAATCGTGTTTTAACATATTGCCAGCTCAAACCAAATTATACTCGGCACAACTCATATCACCACAATTGTAAACGCAGCCCAAGTCCAACACAAGCCATTTGTACTCGATCCATCACAAGTGGTAAGAACACGTGGCCCATTCAAGAATTAAACCAAATATCTAGCTCAATTGTCATTATCAATAACTGGCCCACGTTTTTATATTATAACCTAACTGCCAAAAAAAAAACATTGTACCCGATCCATGAGATTAAGGATATAAAATATTACTATCCCTAAATTTTCTCACCAGTTTACCCTAATCTCAAAACCACACGCAGTCATATTTCCATATTTCCCAATAGCAGATCCATTCCCATCACCATCTCTTTTATATCTAATATCATAGATACACAACATCAATCATAACTCGAATCCACATATTATCATTTTCGAATACATGAGTCTCACTCAAAGATCAAACCTTTCACAAACCCACTTGTAATTAATCCATTTCAGTCAATCTTCATTAACCGATCAATACAAAGAACCTTTCTGTCTGCTAATAGCAACAAGATAGAAGAGGGCGTCTTCAAGATCCTTGAGTGGTCTCAGGTAGGATGTTGTTTATTTTGATTCAAACGAAACAAGGAATGAGTTTATAATAGATTTTGTTATAAACTTTTCTTTATAATCGAATATTAAATGATGAAACCCAACACAGATCAATGATGATTGTGTATAATCTTTGTAAAGATTGTGGGTTATAAACCCTGGACACGAATCTGAGATCATTTTATATGTTTTAATTGAGTTCGAGTCATGTGGATGGAGATGGATTTGATGTTATGATTTGTGACGATGTGTTAGGTAGATCGAGTCGGATTTTGATGTGGATTTGATTATGATGAATGTTGGCTGTTGATGAAGATGTGATGAAGGGATTTATATTTTGTTGGATCGGTTTGATGGTTGATGTCATTGTGGTTCAATTTGAGTTGTGTGGTTTGAATGATGTTTGATGTTCAAATCTGTTGTGTCTTCTTTTCTTGTCAGTACCAAACTCAGTTGAGTTGACCGGGTCAACTCGGTAAATATCGAGTTGACTCGGGTTGGATCTTGGTATACCAAATCACAACCAATCACAACACAAAACGCAAGTTGTCATTTCTAGCAAAACGCAATGGTCAACTAGACAAAACGCAACCTGCTGTTATAGTCAAAACGCAATGGCTTGACAAAATTTTGGCAGCATTTCTTTTCACAAAAATCATAAAAATGTCTTCATGTATGTCAAAACGCAGGCTGATCTTGACAAAATGCAACCTGCCAAAACGCAATATGTACTTTTTGTCCTTTTTGTACTTTTGTCCCTTTCTTAAAAAAAACAGATCTGGTTTGGCCAAAATGCAACCAAGAACATATGAATAAATCTAGATCTACTGCTGCTGCTGCTTGACTTTAAGGCTTAACAAAAAAAATTAATAGATCTGTACCATAAACAGTAACAACAGTAACGTAAATAGTAACATGAATAGTGATGAACAGTAAAATGAACAGGAACAGTACAGGAACAGTACATGAACAGTGACTACCAACATAAACAATTGATACAATACACCCCTGCAGCTTTGATATCAAATGTAGATTATAAATGACATACAAGAACAAGGAATTAAACAGATCTGGAGGTTGTGTAAAATGAAAAAGATGTAAAGCTATATTATTAGAGATAAAGGCGAAGGAGATAGGAAGAGTGTATGTGTTAGAGAGAAAACATACACACATACTTTTACAAAAGTGAGCTTCACCCCTCCATGGAAGTATGGAGTGGGTATTTATAGTCCTAGTGACATACAACTATTGTACTTAGTCATTATTAGTCCCTATATATCACTCTATAAATGATCTAATGTAATTCCGGATATGTCACCATATTTTAAGGCTAACACCAACTTCAATAAGCATATTTTTAGCAATTCCAATAGGGTGTTAGAATGATCGGTCAGCTAACCTTATGCTCATTTTAGTCGGTTTGAGAGTTTCAAGAGATAATTTTACATATAGAGAATATGGCATGAGATTAATGCTAGCACCAATGTCGGCTAAAGCTTTGCATGAGAAGGCTTTACTGAAAGTGCAAGGAATAAGGAAACTTTTGGGGTCTCCGAGTTTAGGTGAAACTTTATTTTGAATCATAGCAGAACTTTCATCGCTCAGGATAGCAGATGAGATTTGTTCAAGCTTGTGCTTATTACTTACGAGTTCTTTGAGAAATTTTCCATAGTCGGGCATTTCTGCTAAGACATCGACAAGAGGTACATTGATTCTAACGGCTCAAATCATGTCGAGGAATTTACCATATTGGGCTTCCATTTTTTTTGAAGGCATTAAGGATATGGAATTTTGGTTTGTATGGTTTAGGTATTAGAGTTTCTTGACTAGTTTTGGAGTTTGAGATTTCGGTTGAGGTGTACATTCTTCTTCTTCATCCTCACTATCAAAATTGATAGGAGTTTCAGAGTTATTTTGTTCATCATTTAGGTTGATAGGTGGGTCATAGGATTTACCACTCCATGTAAATACGACATTTACATGCTTATTTTGAGCTTGCGGTTATTGGTAAGGTTTAGATAAGCTACCTTTTGGGTTTGGTTGAGTTTTACTAGGAAGAGATCCAGAAGGTCGACCAGATTGCTTATCAACTAATCTATCGAATTTTACGTCAAGGTTTTGAATTGAGGCTTGATGATTTTTGGTTGTTGTTTCGAGTTTGGTTT
This sequence comes from Tanacetum coccineum, assembly GCA_026074375.1. NCBI lineage: Eukaryota > Viridiplantae > Streptophyta > Magnoliopsida > Asterales > Asteraceae > Tanacetum > Tanacetum coccineum. The sequence goes on from BQNB010150296.1 coordinate 6,660, forward strand.
TAAGATCCATAAACGTATCTTTGACAAAAGAATTGGTTGATTTTTGAGCTTTTATGAATTCGCTTAATTGTCTTAGAAGGTCAGGTTTATTATCAGAATTAGATCAATAGTTATCTTGATTATAATCGTTTCTTCTGCTTGAACGCCAATTATCGCAATTTGAGTCACGGTCGCGGTAATCATTGTAAAAATGAGTATGTCAGAAGGTTTGTATGAATTTTGCTTCTGCTTTAGGAGACATGGGTTTGTCATCTTTGTTATATTCGAGTATCGAGTGATTTGAATGGCATTGCATTTCTTTGTACTGAGCGTCCATTTTCATGGTTATGGCATCCATTCAAGACATAATTTTGTCAGTATAAGAATTGTTGCCACCTTCATTGGTGAAAGCAACAGTTTTCTTTAGAGAAGATTTTGTTTTTTGGTTTTTAGCCCAATCGAGCTTGAGTAAGACTTTGTCTTCGAGGAGTTGATAAGCTTGGTTTGGTGTTTTATAAAGGAATATACCACCAGCTGGGGAATTAAGAGCTTCTTGGGTTATTTCGTTGAGACCGTGATAAAAGATTTTAATGATATTTCCTTTGTATAGATTGTGACCATGGCAATTTCTGAGCATTTCTTTCGTACGGAGCCAAGCATCATTAAGGTTTCATATTTCATGTTGGAAAAAGGCTCAAATTTCTCTGAGGAGTCGATCAAAAAGAGTTGAGGGAAAGAATCGACTTATAAAGGCGGTGCAAAGTTCATCCCACGTTTCAATGGTTCCATTGTTGAGTTCGTCAAGCCAAGTTTTTGCTTCACCCATAAGTAATAGGGGAAACATCATTAAGTAGACGGCTTCATTTTCATGTCTCTATATTTAAACATATCACATATTCTGAGAAATTCGTAAATGTGTTTATGCGAATCAGTTTTAATTCTACCATCAAGTTGGTTTCCTTTTACGACAGTCAAGTGGTTACCTTTACTGGCGAATTCGTTTACGGTTTCAGGAATGGTGATTATGAAATCGGGAGTCAGAGCGACAACACGGTCGGCAGCCCACATGGGTTCATCATCCATTGGGTTGTAAGTTTCTAGAATATCATGAAAGTGACGGAAATATTTGATGTCAAGAATGGGTAGGTAGATAATTCTTGGTTGTGCAGGTCGTTCGTCCCTTTGTTCGAATGAGACTCTCTTGTATCATCAACGAAGTCTACGATTCAGGTTACGTTAAATTCAAATAATGGTTCGACAAGTTCTGAGTTGGAAGCACGTGTATGCATCCAAGGTGAACTATTGGAAGATTTAGAAAATGTTTTTAGGAAAAAAAAACTTTTGACTGCAGAAAGTGCAGTGCACTTCCTGCAACGAGAGTTACAGCAAGCAAGCAGATTGATTTTTAGGAGGAAAAAGTGATTAATTTTGTTTTAAAGGATAACAAGAGATGATTATAGAATAGTTTAAAATCCTCAGCAACGGCGCCAAAAACTTTGATGTGTTTCAAAAGCTTTAAATTTATAAGACTAGAATTACCGATTATTAAATGGAAACACACGGGTAAAAGTATAACCCACGTATGTAGTATAATATTTTAAGTAAGGCCAGGTCGTCCACAGGGATTTGATTATGTTCATATAATCACAAGTTTTAAGACAAATCTTAAAGACTTTTTTAGATGAGATATGATTGATGATGATTTCAATAATAAAGGAGAATGACTTCTCGGATAGTTTCATATAATTCATAAGCAATAGTAATGATTACGATCTTTGATTTTAGGACTTAACTTTATAAAAAGGTTTTTTCATCAAAAAACATTTTCACAAATTAATCTTGTTTTAACTTAAGACTTATATTAGTTAACTTAATCAAATGTGTCACGCAAATAATCAAGTTACTATTATGTCAAATCTATTTTGTTTATCAAATAACGTAAGTGGATTTCTCTAACCAAACGATAAATACCATAGACAAATCTTTAAAACAATATAGCACACAACGGGTCTTTCGACCTATACCGTTATGTATATACAATCAAAGTTAATTGACAAAGTTAACAAGATAAGACATGATAGGATTTCAATATAAGCTTAAGATTAATAAGATCGTAAAAATACCAAATACTTATTTATTATATTAACATCATCGAGTAGACATAAGGAGCTTAGCCACTCATAGCTATGGTGTTCATAACAAAGTAAAGTAGAGAAACAAGAAACATACGATAATCGGATTAGAGATGGATTAAACACAACCCGTTACAAGTACCAAATTGTACTAAACCCTTATTTAACTAAATATTATAATGTTGTTATTCGTCTTCACTGGAATTTCATGCTAAAAATGAGAGATTGAGAGAGAATTATAAGTGATTGATAGGATGATGAATTGCTTCAAATGGCTTGATTTTTGTCTCTATTTATAGGCTGAGAAGGGCAAGAAGTGCGGTGCATATTCTAAAATGTGCGGCGTACTTGGCTTAAGTCAGTGGAAATATTATTAATGCTGAAGAAAGTGCGGCGCACATTCTGGGAAAACCGCTTCATGTCTTTAATGACTTCATTGAATTCGATGGTAAGTGTGGCGCACGCATAAGATTGTGTGGCGCACTTTCTTGCGATATTTGCTTTTATCATTTCTTTTTCTTCTAACTTTGCTTCCAAAGAGCATAAACACTTATATCTTGATTATTTTGAGCACGGGATGTATTCAAGTGAACCTGCACATATTTCATGTGATTAAGTACCAAAAGTTCACAAGAAATGATGAAGTATATACAAATAATGTTGTCAAAAACATATATAATTAAGGCGTTATCTGCATCCAAGAAACATTCTCATCAAAACCTCTTTGTGTCGGATACGTTCGCGTGATCCTTCCCAACCCACTTCTAATAAGGAAAAGTACCTCTGGCTTTAAGCCCGGTGCAGGGAGAGCACGAAATGATAAGTTTTGAAACTCTCATAGAATTCCTTAGCAAGCTTCCCCAAACCTCGTCGATGCTTAACTTTTGGAGAATATCGCCCAATGAATAGCAAGATGCCATTTCTAAGAAATCACTTCAAAATTACTAATAACAACAAAATATTTGACCCATTGGGATATTAAAACTTCTTTAAGAAGTATTGGGTTTTTAAAGTTATTTTCATCAAAATAAAGAAAGTTTTGCAAAAAATTTAACTCTCACGGCATTAGGAATTGTTGGTCACGCCGTCACTACGACCCGGATCCAACTTTAATATCCCACTCTCATCATTCTTCTTTACCATTTTTCCAAAAACACAACCTACAAAAATTTTCTCCTACTTGCTTGCATTCGGGAAATCATCTCCACTCGGTAAGTAATCGATCCTAATCATTCCTAATTGCTCATACATCTCAATTGTATACCTAATTTGTTTGATTTTAAATCAATCCCCAATTTCTAAAACCCTAGACTAATTTTAAACTTTTGATTGATTTAGGCATAAATCGTGATAATTTATCATTGATTGTTAATGGTTCGATGTTTAATTTAAATCCTCATTTAACAACAATTTGATTTAGGGTCAAAAATTAGGGATTTTTTAAATTAACACATGAATTGCTGTCACATGGGGTTGTTTGGCAATGGGTTTATCAGACAATAGCTTAGCTTTCCCTCGTAATCTCGGATTTGAAATTTAGTCGAGCTGACGGCATCAGGACTTATTTATGATGGCGTCACGACCACCTAGAACACTTTCTTCTACATTTTTCATCTAACAAGTGTCTTGTTTTGTTTTTGGTGTTGATATAGACATGAGCAAGAGATCAATAACCAGCAAGAGCACCAGGGGTCAGTCCTCTAGCTCCTGAGAGTCCGTTGAGGATAAGGTTTGCAACTTTGGAGTTTTTGAAAACAAGACTCACCAAATGAACTACGATGCCTTTGTCAGCCAATTCATTCACTCTAGGGATGTCTTTGATAGGGATCTTTTCACTAGCAATAACCTGGAAAGAGAATTCTTTGATAGCATCAACACGACCTATTCTTATGCCCTCAATAAGAGTGTCTCTTCTGAATTCATGGACCCGTGTAATGTGAATTAGTTTGTGAATTCTTTGACACATATGAGTTCGGGGCTTCTTGTAGGTATGATTCTAGGGTCGCGGGTATTCAGTTCAGGTTGGGATGAAAGCAAAGGTCTTTGTCATTTCTCATTGGTTGAGTTTGGTTGGGGAATTGGTTTGTACTATGAGATACAAGGGGCGAGCTAAATATGACTCTTTCTTTTCAGAAAGGGTTAATGGTAAGGAATGAGGCTATGGTACTCCCGTTTTGGCCAAGCATTAGGGATGGTAAGTTTAGGACTAGGTATATGGTGGCTAGGTTGATTAGGGACATAAGAGTTAGGTTGGCTCATCGTTGCATTGCAACGACCATTTTGGGCCGCAAGGATTCCACAAACCGAATCACCATAATTGATTTATTATTCCTATATTATATCTATGGTGAGGGTGTTGTCTGCAACATCCCTTTTTGGTTGGCACATTATTTAAAGTTCGTCAGGGATGGAAAGTTGATCTATGTTGGTATCTTTGTGACCGGCTAGCTAGATCTTTTGGGATTTTGACTCGACCGGTGATTGGAGCCTTGAGTGTTGAGCCTCCAACCAAGATCATAAAGAAGGAATCCTTGGTTGCTATATATATCCTTTTGGAGCTTGTGCTGGGAAAATTTCACTGGGTAAGGATACGTAAGGTACAGCAGTAACAAGAGCAAGAAGAAAAGGAGGAGGAGGCGAATGAGGATGGTATTGGGAGTTCTAGGGATGCATATCGGGGCATGAGCCTAAGGGACTGGCAGGCTCACCAGGGAGCGTGATAACGCTCAAATAAGCGTTATCCTTGTTTTTTGCATGCTATTTGGTTAAGCTAACGTACTTTTTAGCTCATATTTGTGCAAAGTTTTATTTTGTATTCTTAGTTAGCCAAAGTTGGAAAAATAAAGAAAATAGAGAAAAAAAGTAAAGATGCCTGCATGTGTAAAGAATATCCCACCAAGTTTAAAAATCACGAACCATAATCAAGAGGATAAAGTGATAATCATTGTTCCTAAAGACTTAAAGATGGTACATGAAGTGTTTTCCAAGAGAAAAGAAGTGGTCAGCATTAATTGAATCAACCGTGATCGAGTCAAAAGAAAGTCAAAAGAAAATTGCGCGCAGGAAAAGTCTAATGCCGCTGGCTTCTCTAGTGTCGCCGGTTGCTACTGCCACCTGCTTCTTTAGTGTCATAGGTTTCTCTAGTGCCGCTAGTTGCTCCAGTGCCACCCAAACCTACATAAAACTTATTGCCAACTTAAGTTCCATTACTTCCGAAGTCCGATAATTTACCCCTAATTACTATAATTTCCTGTAACTCTATGACCTTTACTCCTCAAGTTCATCTCTCACTAGCTAGGTACCACCCTCTAAGTATAAATAGATGTTCTTTAGGCTTGTTTAGAACACAATTATACCATAAAATAACTCCAACTCTTTCAAAAAATTTACTAAGTCCTAAACCAAGTAAACACTCTTTCAAGCCATCTTATAGCCAAGAACATCTCTGGAAATTCAGGAGCATTTGGGTTATCAAGGAAGCATAAAATAAAGGTTCAAATCATTAAGGAATACCATCACTTGTGTAGGCATCATTGCCTAATCATTTGTAGTCTCATATACTACTTTGTAAGGATCTTATTTATGTTTTCTAGCATAAAAAATTATTAGATTATGAATTTGTTTTCCATGAGTGGCTAGTGCTTTTATACACTTTTTTATATGATGTTTGTGTTATGATGTTTGCTTATGGATGAAAATTAGTTCTAAATCAATTTCACGTTAATGCTAAAATCTAAGTGTGCTTAAGTTTCATGTGACATTTATTTATCAAACTTTATTGGTTGTTAATAGTGTCATAGGTCGAAATGGTTGTTGTTATCATTCAATTATAGCCGTTTTTTTCTATGATTGGCTATCTTTTATATTGACCATTTCTCAAGTGGTTTGATTAAACAAGAAACTTATGTGTGGTTGTTGGAAAAATTATGAAACTATCGCGAGTCAATTTTTCCATATAAGAGTTAGTCTTGAATTGGATTGATTGTGCTTAATGCTTGTTCTCATTTTTATTTGATCTTGACGAGGATTATATGTCTTAAAAACAATAGGTTGGATTATTTGTCTAATTTGATTAATCAAAGTGTTAAGAACTATTGTCATGTGTTCTGATGAGGTGTTATTTTATACACTTTTTTGGGGTCATTTAACCCCTTAAATCATGAAAATATGCCCAAACTACATGCTTAATAGTTTCTTTTTGTGATTTTAGTATTTGGAAGACATTTGGAGGAAACACACGTGACTTAGACTCAATTTGGGAAGAAACAAACAAGATTACAACTTAACACGAAAATTAATAAAGAAGTGGTTTACAGGTCGTGGCGACGGCGTCAAAATTCTCTGTGACGCCGCCAAAGTGTTCAAGGGACGACGTCAAAGTAGCCGACTCTGAGAAGCCCAAAGAAGATTCTACGAGTTGACGATGTCACAACTTATATGGGACGACATCACGATTCATTCTCTATATATAAAAGAACCCTTATTTTTTAGGTTTAAGTGTGGAAAACTTTGGGGAACGAACCTATACTTTGTAGTAGCATTTTTAGATGAACTTTAGAGTTTTCTAACCCTAGTGTACTCATCATAACTCCATGTTTAATTGAATTGAAGTTCCTTATTCCTTTTAATCTTTTGATATGTCTATGTATTGTTTGATTAATTGTTCTTCGCTTTCAATTAACATGCTTGGCTAAATTTATTTGTGTTTGTTTATGATTGCATGAAACCTTATTGATTATCCCTTTTATTATTGCTTCTTGTTAATGGTGTGCGCGTTAGGCTTTAGAAAACTAGCTATAAGATATTACATTAGCATAGACGTCTAGGTAAACACGACTAGGTTAGATGATACCTACGCAACAGTCTTTATACTACCTTTCTATTTGGGTGGATTTCGAGTTAGGTGTTTAATTTATTAGATACTTACACATTGCATTAACGAAGGGGGCGGGCAATGAAACGAGAGATATCAACTAGGGAGTAGTGCATGATTAGGTGAACACATTTGTTTAACCAATAAGAGTTTTCCATCATATTTACTTTTCTGCAAATTAGAATAGAATTAGGAGTAGTAATTATTTTAATCAAACCTCTTCAAACCCGAGAATTTACTTGCTTTATAAACATAAAAACCCAAAAAATATTCGTCCTTCAATCCTTATACCTTAGTGACATTCGATTCGAGCCTACCCAAACTATTCCCCTAAAGAACAATCAATCCTCTGAGTCTTACCTATACTACACTACAACGATTAGGTACACTACATAGGAGGATTGTAAAACTTCGGTTTCCAATCACCGCACATCATGTTTTTGGATAAGCAAACTAGTAACCAAAGTAATCTAAACAAGTGTACGTCTTTCTTATTGAGTTCCTATTATCCTCTTATTGTGCTTGCTTTTATATTAATCAAAAATCATTGTCAAGACTTGTATTCAAAAATTAATATCAAAAACTGAATAGTCCCCGTGAACGATTTTAACTTACCGAATAATCTTGCTACAAACGAATGGGTCATACTTGCTCATGTGTGTTTTGTTTATCAATTTTGGTACTCGTGTATAAATTTAAAACTTGCACAAACGAGACACATCAGAGTGTAGATGGACCAGTAGGATGGACGTTGGGGGCAGCTGGATATGTGGATGACTAGACAGGATCAACGATCTGACAGGATGTATGAGTATACAGTTCGCTAAATGCAGTATCTTTCCATGCGAGACCACTTAAAGCCTCACATGCAGATTGACTCGTCCCCTGGTCGAGAGACGGATTACCCTCCATTTAGCTAAATTATACACATGCCCCCTAGTTAATATTATCGTTATGATACCTGTGAAAACTAGAAGGGGAGGTTGAATAGTTTTCAAATTAAAATCTTAACTTTTATTTTCTTTTATTCATTTTCACAAAAGTGTATTTAGTTTTGTTTGATGTGATGTGATATGTTTAAAATTAGATAATGCGAGCAATAATGTAAAGGATATATGACATGGTTATTTATAGTGGCTCGGATACAAGGACTCCTTCCTTGCCCTACACCACTCCCCGAGTCACCTACTTGAGAGTTCAAATACACTAATCACCAAATCTCCTTTAACCGGCGGAGAAGCCACACAATGTTACTTAATCATTTTCACGATGCTAAGTTAAACACCGGGATCCACATATTAGAACCATTCACCATTTACCACTACACATTACAACACCCCTTATTCAAATCCTAAACCCTTCGTCACATCACTAATGCTTGTCCTCAACTAGGTACCAAACATACACATATATATATTGTTTTTATATCAATGTCACCAAACCAAATCTAGACATTTCTAAGATATTTTGTTTGAAGATTAGAGACAAGATGAAGAAGATCGTGAGACATAGAAGCTTGCCACAAGATGGAAGATAGATCCAAGCTTCAAGAGATTTTGGCGAGCTTGTCCATAAAAGACCTTTTGGTGTCGTCACGACAACGTCATGAAGGATCTACAAGAAGCATTAGAGTAGAGTAGAATATAGGAGAAGATTAGTAGTAACCAGATCTAAAGAGAAGAAAAATGTTAGAAAGGATAAATGCCTAGAACAAGTAAGAAGTAGACATAGAAGATCAGTTGTACACTGATTATTTAGATAGATAATTGTATTAAGAAGTGTGTGTAATCCAGAGAAATGAGTTGGTATTTATAGCCAAACATTTTACTATTTGTCAGAACTGCCGGTGCTGTTTCCCAAAGGCACCGGTATGTAAAGTTGAGAGCACCGGCAAACAATACTCAGAAATAAGCTTTGACTTTTTAACATTTAAACTAATATAATAATAAAGAGAGTCTTTTGATAAGATTTTATGAGTGGGAAGCAAGTTTTATGAGGAAATATTTTTTGTGAAAAATATTTTTTGTTTAGGGTAAAGTTTATGAAAAATGTGTTTAAGATCATTTTTTAGAAAATTGCATGATAGATTTTGTGAATGAGAAGAGTGTTGTTTTTATAAAGTGTTTTGGTGTGTTAGAAAACTATTGGCTTAGTAACGTTTAGAGTTTGTTGGTTGATAAGTTTATGTTTTGTTATCGACAAAACAAAGTGAGATTGTAAAATATAAAGATAAACGTTTTTACGGTTTACTTTGTATTAACAATCTCCCCCTTTTTGTCGAAACAAAAAGATTGTCGAAGAAAAACTAACACACAAAAAAAATAACGAAAGGGAAACTAAAATGTGAGCTCCCCCTTGACGAGAGCTCCCCCTAAAACGATATTCTATAGAGAGAGAGAGAGAGAGGTTAGT
>BQNB010150298.1:0-16055 GCA_026074375.1 Tanacetum coccineum
GCCTTATACAAGCTAAGCAAGACCTGTTCTATTTGGATCAACAGTAAGGGTTATAATTACGACCCAAACCCCTAAAACAATTGTAACTTAATACTGCTGAGGGTATTAATACTCCTAACACTCAGGGTGCTGCTGATAGCTTAACAACTGTTGAAAATTTAAGTGATGCTATGATTTATTCCTTCTTTGCTAGCCAACCAAGTATTCTATAGCTTGATAATGAAGATCTACAACAAATCCATTCTGATGATCTAGAAGAGATGGATTTGAGGTGGAACATTGCTATGCTAACTATAAGGGCAAGGAGATTCTTGAAGAATACTGGAAGAAAGATAGACATGGCCAACAAAGAAAGAATTAGGTTTGACAAGCCCAAGGTGGAGTGTTTCAACTGCCATAATAAAGGATACTTTGCAAGGGAGTGCATGGCACCCAGGAATCAAGACAGCAGGAATAGGGAGCCTACCAAGAGAACTATGCAAATTATGACAACTACTTCAAATGCCTTAGTATCCCAGTGTGATGGCTTTGGCTATGATTGGAGTGACCAAGCAGAAGAAGGTCCAACCAATTTTGCTCGCATGGCTTATTCTTCAACAAGTTCAAGTTCTTCTACAAACTCTGAGGTAACTAATGACCCAAATTGTTGTTCATCTTATTTAGAATGTGTAAAAGATTTAGAAGAATAAAATGAATAATTAGTTAAAGACTGAAGAACAGCTAGGATAAGTGTTGTCTCTTATAAAATTAGTTTAGAATCTGTAGAAGCTAGACTGTTAGTCTTTAAGAAAAATGAGTCTGTATACGAGGAAGATATAAAACTCTTAAAACGTGAAATCTATTTAAGAGATTTAGATATTACAGAGCTTAAAAGGAAGTTAGAGTTGGCTACAAAAGAAAAAGATGAGGTTCAACTTACAGTACAAAAATTTGAAAATTCATCAAAAAACCTAAGTAAACTTCTAGACAGACAGATAATGGATAAGTGTAAAACAGGATTAGGGTATAATGCTGTCCCACCTCCCTATACTGGAAATTTTATGCCACCAAAATCTAATTTAGTTTATCCTAGTCTATGGTTTGAGTGATGTGAATGAGTCTGTTAATGAGTCTGCAGTTGAAAAGCCTATTGTTGAGACTAATGAACCTAAGACTTCTAGGAAAGAAAATGGAGCCCCATTTATTAAGGATCGGGTATCTAATAGTGATGAAGAAAATGTGCCTAAGGTTAAAATAGTTGAGATGTTTAATAAATCTAGTTTTGCTAAGATAAACCTTTGTTTAAGCCTACTAAGCAAGTAAAAAAAAATCTCCCTAGAAAACATCAGTTGATAAAAATAGGCAAAACACACCTAGTCCTAGAGGGAACAAGAGAAACTGGAACCAACAGATGTCTTAAAAATTAGGAGTGATTTTAAGATGTTCAACAAATGCTGTCATGTGTGTGGTAGTTTTAATCATTTGAAGAATGATTGCAATAAACAGTACAATAATGAAGAGATGCCAAACCAGTTGGACCAATGTTTAAAGGTGAACACACAGGAATTTCTCTAAAGTTAACTTACCTCATTCCAAAAAGGGAACAGATCCAAGAATAGTCTTAACTAGTGTCTGGCCCTAATTTCAGTTAATGTTGTTAGACCAGTTAATACTGTTCAATCAAGAATAGCAGTGAATAATGCAGGACCCATAAAAAATGTCATTAATAATGCATATTCAACTACTAGAAGGCCTTTTAACAAAATAACAGCAGCTAATTACAGTAATTTCACTAAAAGGTTAATACTTTAATGAACAAGGGTTAATACTGCTTAGGTAGCCAAAATCAGTTGCTTAGGGTTGTTAAGGGAAACAAGGAAATGCTGTTAAGGCCATAGTCAGCATGTTAAGGTTTAGGTGGGACCAAGCACAAAATTGTTAGACCATGTCTCCAGAAACAATAGTGCAATCAATGTCCTTTCAAAGATTTTAACTAATATTGAGCAAACAAAGCAGATCCAAGTTAGTAATGGGCTTGGGTCCCAAAAGAAACTAATTTCTTACATATAGTCAAGACAATCCACATCAAGATTTGAAAGAATAAAGGAGTGATTGATAGTGGATGCGCTAGGCACATGATAGGAAATAGATCCTATCATTACAGATTATAAAGAAATTGAAGGAGGCATTTGTTGCCTTTAGAGTAATTCCAAGGTGGAAAATTACTGGAAAGGTAAAATAAGAACGGTAAATAGATTTTGAGATGTGTATTTTGTAAAGGAACTAAAGTTAACTCTTTTCAGTGTCTCACAAATGTGGTGACAAGAAAATAAGTTTCTTTTAATGAACTAAATGTGATTTTTCTACTCCGAGACTTTAAGTTAACTGCGAAAGTTTATGTTTACGTAAAGTTTCCTAGAAAGGATAACATGTACATGTTGACGTAAAGAAGTGTTGTTCATCACGAAGTCTCACTTGTCTCGTTGCAGAGCCACACAAGATGAATATAATCGTTGGCATAGGAGGCATTGGACATGAAATTTCACAAACATGAATAAACTGGTAAGTAAGAAACTTGTAAGAAGGTTTACCTTCAAAAACTTCTTTTTAAAATTAATCAAACCTGTGTTGCTTGTCAGAAGGGAAAGCAACACAGAGCTTCTTGTAAGACCAAAACAGTCAGTTCAATCAGCCAACCATTATAAATGTTGCACATGGATTTGTTTGGCCCAACATTTGTAAAGAGTTTAATGAAAAAGATGTACTGCCTAGTTGTCACAGATGATTTTAGTAGGTTTAGTTAGGTTTTCTTTTTAGCCACTAAGGATGAAACTAGTGAAATCCTTAAAACATTCATAACAGGCATAGAAAATCTAATAGACCTTAAGGTGAAAGTGATTAGATGTGACAATGGGACTGAATTCAAGAATAGGGTCATGAATCAGTTCTGTGAAATGAAGGGTATTAAGAGGGAATTTAGTGTTGCTAGGACTCCACAACAAAATGGAGTAGCAGAAAGGAAAAATAGGACACTAATAGAGGCTGCTAGGACTATGCTAGCTGATTCAAAATTGCCAACAACTTTCTGGGCTGAAGCAGTTAATACTGCTTGTTATGTCCAAAATAGGGTGTTAGTTATCAAGCCTTCTACTTCAAGACCCATTTATGAACTTTTTCTAGGTAGAAAAACCTGCCTTAAGGCTCATGAGACCTTTTGGGTGCATGTTACTACTCCTTAAGATGATAGATCACCTAGGTAAATTTGATGGAAAGGCTGATGATTTCTTTGTAGGAAAACTCTATCATAGGAAAGCAATTAGAGTATTCAACAACCGTAGAAAAACTAGTATATAGAAGAAAAACCTGCATGTACAATTTAGTGAAAATACATCTAATATTACAGGAAGTGGACCTAATTGGCTTTTTGATATAGATGCACTAACAAAATTCTAATGAAACTAGAAGCCAGTTTATGCAGGGAATCAGGCTACTGGTAACGCATGTTACAAAAGTATGTGCCAATGTAGGTAAAGCAAGCTAGAATGGAGACAGTGACCGAAAAAGATTATATTTTTGCCACCCAATTGGGACCTATCTAAAATCCCCCTATTCTCTCAGAATTCAAGGAATCTCTGATGCTGGATCCAAACCATTTATGGGGGGGAAGATAAAGATAGATACTAAAGATCCAAGGAATGAAAGTGAAGCTTCAGGGAAAGATAGTGAGGTCCCAAGTATAGAGGAGCCAAGAAAGGATCAAAGAAGTACTCAATAATGGATGCTAGTATTAACAGCACGACAATAGTAATAACTGCTAGTGATGGAAATAGCACTAACAATGTTAATGTTGTTAATTCAACTATTAATGTTGTTATCACAGAAGTTAATGTTGTTGATCCAAAAACAAGCATTGAACTTCTAAATGATCTAAATATGCCTGAATTGGAATACTTGTTTATCAGAATGATGATGAATAAGCCTTGATATCTCTCTATATAAAGAGATTATCAGGCATATGGTTTAGATATCCATCCATAGAAAACTAGAGCTCTCCTAATGAGAGTCTAGATAGTTAGATAGTAAGTCGATTGATGAGAGTCGAATAGTACACCATAGTTAGTTGGTGTAGCCCCAAATTATAGTTGGGGTAATAGGGAAACGTTCAATAAAGAAAACCTTGTGATAACTTTGATTGTGTTCTTTATTATTTCGTTGTGTGTTATAAATCATTGTTATTATTCATCCTAGATATATAAGATCTAATCAATCTTGAGCTATAAACGATCTTATCAAGTTTCAACAGGTTTGGACCTTGGTGGATTTAGCACATGGCAAAAGGGCCATTGGTACAAAATGGGTGTACAGGAACAAGAAAGATAAAAGAGGCATTGTGATCAAGAACAAGGCTAGATTGGTTACTCAGGGTCACACACAAGAGGAAGGAATAGATTATGATGAGGTTTTTTCTCTAGTTGCCAGAATTGAAGCAATCAGATTATTTTTAGCTTATGCCTCATATAAAGACTTTGTGGTGTACCAGATGGATGTGAAGAGTGCTTTTCTGTATGGAAATATTGAAGAGGAAGTCTATGTTTGTCAACTACCAGGATTTGAAGATCCAAACTTCCCTGACAGAGTTTACAAAGTAGAAAAGGCTCTCTATGGTTTGCATCAAGCTCCCAGAGCTTGGTATAAGACCTTGTCCACTTATTTATTGGAAAATAGGTTTCAGAGAGGACATATAGACAAAACTTTTTTATTAAAAGGGACCAAGGTGATATTTTGATAGTACAAGTACATGTAGATGATATCATTTTTGGGTCTACAAGGAAGGAGTTATGCACAGAGTTTGAGAAGATGATGCATAAGAAGTTTCAAATGAGCTCTATGGGTGAACTCACATTCTTCCTAGGACTGCAAGTGAAGCAGAAGGAAGATGGGATTTTTATAAGCCACGACAAGTATGTGACTGAGATTTTGAATAAATTTGGCTTTAGTAAGCAAGCACACCTATGGAAACCCATAAGCCTTTGCTTAAAGATGCAGATGGTGAAGACATAGATGAACACATGTATAGATAAATGATTGGCTCATTGATGTATCTTACTTCTTCAAGACCGGATATAATATTTGCTGTATATGTTTGTGCCAGATTCCAAGTCAACCCTAAAGTTTCACATCTTTATACTATGAAAAAGAATTTTTAGATATCTTAAAGGTCAACCTAAATTGAGCCTTTGGTATCCTAAGGATTCACCTTTTGATTTGATGGCATATACTAACAGTGACTATGCAGGAGCAAGCTTAGATAGGAAGTCCACAACAGGAGGTTGTCAATTCCTTGGGTGTAGATTGATTTCATGGCAGTGCAAGAAGCAGACTGTGGTTGCTAATTCCACAACAGAGGCTGAATATGTAGCTGCTTCAAGTTACTGTAGCCAAGTTCTTTGGATTCAAAATCAATTGCTTGATTATGGGTATAAATTTATGCATATAAAGATCTATATTGATAATGAGAGTACTATACGCATAGTTAAGAACCTGTTTTTCATTAAAAAAACAAAGCACATTGAGATAAGACATCAGTTTATCAAAGATTCCAATGAAAAGAAGCTAATTCAAATGATAAAGATTTTTACTGACAAGAATGTTGCAGATTTGCTTACAAAAGCATTTGATGTAAGTAGATTTCAATATTTGATTGCTAGTATTGGAATGCTCAATCTTTAAAGTCTTGATTATGAAAATGGTGAGAATAAAAACAGAAAGAGAGATGTGTGATAACAACAGACAAAGAGAATTGTGCTAAAAGAATTGAGAGAAATCAAAAACAGACATAGAGAATTGTGAGCTAAAAGAATTGAGAGAAAGCAAAAACAGATAGAGAGAATTGTGAGCTAAAATTATTGAGAGAAATCAAAAATAGACAAAGAGATTTTGTAAGCTAAAATATTAATTTGATGATGGAAAAGCTTATTAGAAAGGAATTAGAGTTAATGCTGGTGATTCAAAGTTAATGCTACTAGGCATAAACTTACTACTGCTAGGGAAGTTAATGCTTTTAGGCATAACTTACCACTGCTGGTTGTAAGTTAATGCTACTAGGCTTAACTTACTGCTGAGTTACTACGTCTGGATTACTTACTACTGCTAGTTGAAAGTTAATGCTACTGGGCATAAGGGTAAAGGCCATTTATTACCAACCTACTTTCTCATTTGTACCGTAATGACCAACTTACTTTTTTTGTACTCTCTACACCCACGTACTTGTTTATTTTGTGATAATGTTACCCATGTGACCGGTTAGATTTCCACGTCATTATTTTTTATTTTTTTTATTTTAAATAATTACACATGTCTAGTTAAATTTTAGTATTAATTGCATAAATGGTCCCTTTGATCTTCTTCATCAAATTTACAATATAGTCCTCTTACCTTAAAAAACTTATCTTATTTTTCACTTATATCAGTTTCATCACAATATACCCCCCACAAAAACCATCGAATGGCTTGCAACAGCACCGGAGGAGGAGGATGCAAATCAGGTGGTGGCTGCTACAAACACAATCAAGAACACAAACCTCCAACAACCGGTGATGCTAACAACAATCATAACCAGATTACATGTCTTAAATGTAATTCATCTGAAGCCACAATCTTCATCGGCGGTGACGGTGGTGGTAGATTCTATGAAGATTGTTTCCGGAATAATTTATATGGAAACTTTAAGCTTGTTGTTACTTCTAATGCCATGATTTTGCCTCTCGATAAAGTCCTCGTCGCATTCTCCGGTGGCACTTCATCAAGGTTTATATGTAGTACAAATTTAAATTATTTTTCGCATCCTCTTCCTTCGGTGCCGTTTCAAGTGATAATGGATAATTTGACCTCCTCCGGTGCCGTTTCAAGTGATAATGGATGGATCTACATGATTGAGTGATAATGGATAAATTGATAAAAAAATGTTTTGATGATGATTCAAATAGTGCAGAGGTGTTTTGTGGCAATGACTTAATTTATTTTATAGCTGATAGGTATGATTCAACAGTGATAATGGAGTTGACTTTTTAGTTAGTGGAAGAATAACAGTCAAGTTGTTTTGTGGCAATGACTTAATTTATTTTATGAAAAAGAATAAATACGTGGAAATTGTATATGCCAACATGTCAGTAACAATTTGTCATATTGGTGATATCCGAACAAAATTTAAAAGTACGTGGGTGTAGAGAGTACAAAAAAAGTAAGTTGGTCATTACGGTACAAATGAGAAAGTAGGTTGGTAATAAATGTTTTGTGCGCATTATTATACTCTTATAATTATTATTTATTCTACATGAAACAGACATAAATACGTAGAAATTTGTATATGACAAGCTGTCAGTAAAAACAAATTTTCTATTGGTGCATATCCAAACAAAATAAAAAGTGCGTGTGTTAGAGAGTACAAAAAAGAAAGTTGTCATTAAGTACAAATGAAAAGAATTGTTGAGGGTAGTTTCATAAATACTTCGATTAAGGGTTTCATTCAATCATTTAATCGATTTCAATCTTTTATATACTCTCTAATTATAAACCTTAACTCAATTTCATTATTTATCATCAAAACCCAACACAATGACGACCCTACAGTTTGCTGATACTCATAATTTAGTTGCGTTTTTGACTAAACCCGCTAAAAGTGAGGGGTTTGAACAAGTTGTTGATTTTTTGAATGCTAGTTCAATAAGATATGCTATAACCGTTAATCCCACTATACATACTTCATGTATTGAACAATTTTGGTCCTCTGTCAAGGTGAAAACGGTCAATGGGGAACAATAGTTACAAGCCCTAGTGGATAGAAAGAAGATCATCATAACTGAAGCAATTGTAAGAAGAGATCTTCAATTGGAAGATGTTGATGGTATTGATTGTCTGCCAAATGCTACAATTTTTGAACAGCTTACACTCATAGGGTATGAAAAACTTTCACAGAAGCTTACTTTCTATAAGGCATTCTTCTCTCCCCAATGGAAATTTCTTATTCATACTATTTTGCAATGCCTAAGTGCTAAGACTACTGCATGAATTTAGTAGCACTATGGCCTCTGCAATTATACGTTTAGCCACAAACCAAAAGTTTAACTTTTCCAAGTATATTTTTAAAAGAATGGTGAAAAACTTGGATAGTGCTAGCAAATTCTTGATGTATCTAAGATTTTTGCAAGTATTTTTGGATAATCAACTGGAAGGAATGATAAATCACAACAGAATTTATATTGCACCATCTCACATAGAGAAGGTTTTTGTTAATATAAAGATGCAAGTAAAGGACTTTTCTGGTAGAGTAACACCCTTGTTCTCAACTATGATGGTGCAAGCTTAACAGGATCAGGGTGAAGGTTCTAACATGCCAATTGATCCCCATCATAAACCTACCATTATTCCACCATCAACATCACAACCTCAAAGGAAACAAAGGCATAGGAAACCCAAGAGAAAGGACACTGAGATTCCATTATCTAGTGTTCCTGTAGAGAATGTAGCAGATGAGGCTGTCTATAAGGAGAGGGATGACAGTTTGGAATAGGTTACCACTACTGCTACTGACTTAGATGCAGAGCAGGACAGAGGTAACATCTCTAAGACCTAATCCAAGGCAACACCTAATGAACCAAGTTCCATTGGAACTAGTTCAGGTGGTGGTCCCAGGCCCCAAGACACCTTAGGGGACAGACCTTCTCAAACTAGGTTTGAGAGTTTGTCTAAACAGTCATATGATTCACTACTCGGAGGAGTTAACATACCTTGAAGTGATGAGGACAGAATTAAACTTAAAGAATTGATGGAAATATTGTCTGAAAGGGTTCTTGACTTAGACACAACAAAGACTGCTCAAGCACAGGAGATTACAAGTCTGAAAAAGAGAGTCAAGAAGCTAGAGAGAAAGAAAAAGTCAGGAACTCATGGTCTTAAAAGGTTATACAAGGTTGGTATGTCTGCTAGAATTGATTCCTTAGATGATGAAGCTAGTTTGGGTGATCAGGAGAATGCATCCAAATAAGGAAGGAAAATTCATGATATTGATGCTGATGAAGACATCACCCTGGAGAATGTTCATGATGCTGATATGTTTAGAGTGCATGATCTTGATGGTAATAAGGTGTTTGTAGAAACTAAAGAGCATGTGGTTAATACTGCTACAACTACAAGTACAATTCCAGTTAGTGCTGCCAAAGATTTATCTGATGTTGACATAACTTTAGCTCAAGCACTAGCAGAATTAAAGAGTGTTAAACCTAAGGCGGTTATAACTACTGCTACAACCACTACAACTACTGTTACAAGACCCAAGGCTAAAGAGATTGTTATTCAAGAGCAAGAGCAAGCATCTACACCAATAACTTCTTTAAAGGACAAGGGTAAAGGAATCATGTTTGAAGAACCTTTGAAGATGAAGAAGAAAGATCAAGTCCTCTTTGATAAACAAGAAGCTATAAGGCTACAAGCTCAATTTGATAAGGAAGAGAGGATTGCAAGAGAAAAAGAAGAAGCTAATGCTACCTTAATTGCACAATGGAATGATATTCAGGATAAGGTTGGGACTGACTATGAATTAGCTCAAAGGCTTCAAGCAGAGGAACAAGAAGAGTTAACAATTAAAGAAAAGTCTAAACTATTTCAACAACTCTTGGAGAAAAGAAGAAAATTCTTAGCAGCTAAAAGAGCAAAGAAAAAGAGGAATAAACCACCTACCAAAGCTCAACAAAGAAGTATCATGACTACATATCTGAAAAACATGGCAGGATGGAAGCCCAAAGACATAAAGACTAAGTCCTTTGCCAATGTTCAAGAGTTATTTGATAAAGAAATGAAAAAGGTAAACACATTTGTTGATATGGATACATAATTGGTGGGAGGTAGTAAAGTAAGAGAAGAAGGCAGTGAGACCAGAGAAGAAAGTAGTTCTAAAAGAGTAGGTAATGAGCTAGAACAAGAGCCTTTAAAGAAACAAAAGATGGAAGATGATAAAGAAACAGTTGAGCTTCAAAGTATGATGGAAGTCATTCCTGATGAAGAGGAAGTAGTAGTTGATGCTATACCTTTAGCTACTAAGCCTCCAAGCATTGTTGATTAGAAGATTATTAAAGAAGGAAAGATTGGCTACTATCAAATCATAAGAGCTTATGTAAATTTAAAGAGGTACTCATCAATGATTCGGATGCTTAAAAGTTTTGACAGAGATGATTTGGAAACTATATGGAAATTAGTAAAAGCTAAGCATGGATATACAAGACCAGAAGAAGGATATGAGAGAGTACTATGGGGTAATCTAAAGACAATTTTTAAGCATAATATAGAAGATACAGTATGGAGGAATCTACTAGGAAACAAAGTGTTGATTTGGAAATTATTTAATTCTTGTGGAGTACACTTTGTGAGGTTTCAAGACATGCATATCTTTATGTTGGTTGAGAAGAGATATCCCCTTACACTAGCAACAATTACACATATGCTGAATAGGAAGCGTTAAACTGATCATTGCAATAAAATGTGTTATTAGCTTCTTAAGCTTATGACAAAGCAGCTCAAGAAACAATGAAGTGTTTAGAAGCATCCTCCTGGTGATTATGAAGCTTTAAATGAAGAAACTTGATGATTTTGAAGATAAATATCAAGTTTAACTGAGGATTGTTAGGACTAAAAGCCTTCTTAAAGTTAATAATGTTAAGGTATTAGTTACTGCTGCTAAGCATAAATTAGTGTTGTTAGTAATCTTAATGAAAAATATGCTAAGTAGTTAGTACTGCTAGTTACTACAGCTAGTGTAAGTTACTACTGCTAGTGTATATTACTACTGCTAGTAATGTTAGTACTGCTAGAGTAAAGTTAGTAATGCTAGAGTAATGTTAGTACTGCTAGTGTAACTTAGTACTGCTGGTGAATATTGAAGAAAACTTTCTAAGTAGTTAATGCTGCTTGTACAAAGTTAGTGCTGCTAGTATAAAAGTTACTATTGTTGGTATTGAAAGTTAATGATGCTGGTACAATGTTACAACTGCTAAAAGATTACAACTGCTAAAAGGATAAAGACTGCTCAGAGAAAAGATAAAGATTGCTTATGGGATATGTATGAGATATTTTTGTAAAAGATACGTATAAGTTATTTGTTTATAAGATCATGATAACTTAGGAAAATATTGTAATCTCATTAGGACTCCTTGGTGTATAAAAGGAGGTCCTAGGGTATAGAATTCTAGGTATCAAAGTATCAAATCGAGTCATTCATAGAATTGTCATAGCTTTAAGGTTTTGTAACCCTAATACTAGGAGAGTATTTATATTATTTGTAATAATAATATTAGAGCTTTTATTGTTGAATTAAATTGTGTTCTTGTGTTACTATTTCATTAAAGAATTCTTCTTATATTAAAGATTAGATTCCGCATAATCTTTAGTATTATCAAACAAAGTTTCTATCATAGTTGTGTTGGATTTATCTTGCATAACTAAACCTTACACAAGTTAAGGAATTCAAGATCCATTGAAGTGGGATCAACACTATCAAACCCCTAAATTTAGAATGCCATGAACATAAGTATATTGGGTTCCATCATTGTAGGTGTGATCGAGGAGGTGGTAGGATAGCAGATGGATCATACGGTTCACATTCCAAGATTGGAACCTTCCTTGCTCGAGTCTTATTCCTTAAAATTCACCATAGAATTATCATACTCCTCAGACATCCCTAACACAACTTCGATGAGCTCCTCTACTTCACCACCGATACGGTAGATATGCTGATTGATTTCCCGAAGCCTATCATCCATGACCCTGATCTTATTAGTAAAGCTCATGTTGGGGAGTCGCCTTGAACTACCCTCATACTCATCTTAGGCCCTCATTGACCCTGCTGCTTCAGCCTCCTCATCACTATTATCCAGTACCTCATTAACTATCTCAGCATGTCCTAAACTATTAAACCTAACAATACCAAGCTATCTCAATTTCACCACATCACAAAGTGTAGTCTCATGTCCCCTAGTGAGCAACCTTAAAGAAGTAGTACTCATCAACCAGAAGTGCCTAGCAATTCTCCTAATCAGGTGTGCTCTCATGATATTGCTCTTTCTCTAAACACCCTTAGCTTTATCATTTTTAAACATTGTTACATGCCACGGAACATCAACAAACACCCCGCCATCCATGTTGTGCAAATTAAACAAGTTCGAAATAGTGACCATTTCCTTAGCAGAATATCTTCTTGACACACACAAGGTGAGCAACCTATGAACCAGGCAATGAATGAGGTTTTTGATTAGGGTGTAGGAAAAAGGGTTTTTGCTATCAAAATGGTTTTTAGTTGAGATATCTTTAAAGTATGGCATAGGGTCATAGTTATTTATTCTGTTCCTAACATAGTTGGCGCGATAGAAAGTGATGATGTACCCCATCTCATGGCTCGGAGCCTAGCCTCCGATGCTGTACAACAAAACACTTCAGAGTGTTCATTGGCTTAAAGCCCGCCAAGGGCTACCGTAAGGGAACCGCCAATATACAACAAAACCTATCTAAAACGGAGCCTTGAGCCTCTGAGGAACCAGAAGTTTTCGAGTAACCAAGCAAGGCTCCGAGCTAAAAGAAAAAATAGAATATTTTGTAGACCCAACAAAGGACAAACGGTTGTTTTTTATTCCTGCTTGTGTACTATCGCTTCATGTGGGCATGATCTTGGAGCCTCGGCAGATGTTCTCTCATTGACTCACGAGATCTTGCTCTGCTCTAGCCAACTAGAATCAGACATGTAGCAAGGTCTTGGCCATTCCTAGGGTTTGCCTATAAATAGTGCATCATTTATCCAAATCAGGTATGTTCTTGCACACTCACTATGATACGTATTTTATTTTAAATATATTTTACTTAATTTTAAATTTATAAAACTCGATTCACCTGAAAAACGCACTAACAGGCAGAGAACCCGATCGTGAGTAGTGTAGAGATGGTATATACGAGGTCATCCTAAGAGCTAAGTGTTATTAGATTTAATTTGAAAGTGTCACGTTTAAAATAGTTTTTAATTGATTTATGAAAATAACAAGAAAGTAAATTGCGAGAAAGTAAAGATAATAGAAGATATCAGGGAGAAAAGTGTGCTAGCCTAGCCAATTCATCACTACTGTTACAGCATATGTTTTCTTGTGCAATATTATATCATGGTTTCATTAGTCATTTTTAAAGTCGGCAGACCTGAATAGATATATTTAGTCTGCCTATAATTCCTGCGATCTCGAATCGCCCTAAATTTATGAATATAGGGCAACCAAGTTATAGTGATTAATCCCAACTATCCCAAGAACTAGTCTAATAACATATACAGATTATTAACCCTCTCTGAAAGAGTTCCTGTGCTTTTTAAGTATATTAAGTGATAGAGGCAGTAACAGGATTAGTTCCTACACTAAGGATAGGGTTTAAACCTACCCTAGTCCCACTGTTAATCCCACGTTCAATTGGTAATCTAATAACATGATTAACAGGATCTAAACCACCCGTAATACTACCAAAACCTAGGGTTACACGATAGTCAAAAGGATATCCAACGAAACCATGATCTAACAGGAAACAAATATTATAACGACAGTAAATTCTTGACTAGGCTAGCACTTGAAGTGCTTAGCTGCTCATAGCAACAACAAAGCAAGAATTAATAATAGTTTTCATTGATTGAAAACTCATAATTCTTACAAGAGTCGTTAATGAATGATTAAATACAAAAGTAGGTTAATGTGTGATCTCCCTTGGACTTCTGATGGAATTCTTTAAGTTATGGAGGCCTTGATCACCCCTTAGATCTGTGGTGGAATGGTTGATGTTAAAGTGTCTAAATGAGGCCTCTATTTATAGATTTCAAATATTTTACGACATAACCTTTTAGAGGGTTACGCCGTAAAGTGCTGACGAGGCTTTCCATGTTGTAGGCATAAAATATGTTACGGCGTAACTAATTATCCTTGTTACGCCATAATGCTGACTAGGATGACTCAACCTTCCATATTAATAATGTTACGACGTAAACCTTGCGTGTGGTTACGCCGTAATCTTGCTGGGTGACGTGTCTTGCCTTGAATATTGTTACGGCGTAACGTGTCGAAGGGGTTACACTGCAAACCTTCGTAAGAATCCACTTTTCTTTATTTTTATGTCCTTTTCCCATGTTTCTTGTCACATACTTGCATTTTACCTAAAAATAAGGAAATAACCATAAAAGTATCGAATTCAAGTATTTATAAGACAATTGCAAGTATTTTTAATGGGAAATTGACACTAAAAATATCAAATATTTGATGTTATCAAATATTCCCCCACTTGACTTTTGCTTGTCCTCAAGTAGACCTGTCAGAATAGTTTATAAAAAGATTTCTCTGATCTAACTCAAAGAAATGAGTCTATAAAAGACTTATGCTAGAAGCATCAAAGCCGAACACCTCACGAAAAGGGGATCAAAAATCACTCAACTCTCAACTAGTCTAAGTGTTCATTTTTGAGGTGATCGCTCAACTGCACAGTCATAGCATGTATTTTATCATAAGCTTGGAAAATGCACAAATTTACACCCGTTAGAGTTGGGGTCTAAACAATTCTTAAAGGCAACATGGGTGACATAACACAAGTTTATTGGGTGATATAAGGGTTAGGATAGACATGGGATATACATTTAATTGGTGTTAAGATAAAAACATAAAACAAATAGTCATATATAATCTAAGGTATCCATAACCGGCTACTGTCCATCCATAGTTCAACTCTTCGAGTGCGAAAATCTAATCATTTTATCAACATGAGTTAGCTAATAATGAGATCTTGCGGAGCATGCTAACCCATTCTTCACTGGATGGCTTATAGTTACACCATCCCCATAATCACTAGGTGGCTTATAGTTTCACCACCTTTTTACTTAGTTGGTTTTGTATATGTAACCAACATCAGGAGTTATATCACTAGGTGGCTTATAGTTTCACCACCTTTTCTTTATTTTCATTATTATAATACTCCTGTATATAACATATCGCATACCCCCCTCCCCCTATGATAACGCCTAAATTATATATATTTTTGGCTGCGTTATGTGCATTTATTTGATCATTTCTTATAAACTTTCGGTACTTAATCAAGTATATTTTCTATTATATGTTCTAGGTATGTGTCGTGGAAGAAAACGAAAGAATACACGAAGAGAAGAAGCTTAAACGAAGAAATAAACTCAAGATAAAGATCTCCCGACACCTGTCCATTATTTTGGACATAACTATAGCATACGAACTCGGATTGAGTTGATTCAAGCGGCCACGGAAAGAGAATTTGATTATCTACAGCCATGAAAAAGGCCAACGGCTGAGATATTACCAAAATAGCCGGTTTTACAAATGAGTACAATATACTTTATGAAGATTCATTTAATTCATGAAACTGGTCCAAAATCCATCCACATGCATCTCCAACTTGGTCCCCAAGTTATCTCTAGCCTATAAATACCTCCCTATGATGCCTTGGAAAAAAATCATCTCATCATATATCATCACATACAAATCTCAAGAAGAAAATGCCAAAGTACGGCGCACTTTTCCCTTGTGTGCCGCACTTCTGATCGAGTCCCTAAAACCGCCGCACAATATTGTAAGTGCGCCGCACTTTCATTCAAACTTCCCAAAGAAATGGTTAAAGTCCCAATAAATGCGAAGTGCATTAACTCCCTAAGTGCGCCGTACTTTTTCTCAAGTGCGCCGCACTTTTACCCGAAATCAGCCTATAAATAGAGAAGGATTTCCCTCATTTTACACACACTTCCACAACATTTCTCTCATCAATCCTCATCATCTAATCAAAAATTTCAAGGTTGGTGACAACAGCTTAAGGGTTCGGGTCGATTGGAATCAATAGCTTGGGTTTTAGAATAGTTTTCATTTGGGAAAACTAATTGTCGAATCGTTAATTTTGTAATCATTTGGTATCATTTATATGATTGTTATGATCTTCACTTCTTTGATTATGGAGTAGTAATCTTATGTTTGTTTTGGCATAGTGTGATCTTGGATATG
>BQNB010150300.1:0-16055 GCA_026074375.1 Tanacetum coccineum
ATTATTTGATCTTGAGTCACCTCGGGGATATGAAATAAGTCAATGATCTCAAGGACTTTTTTGATGTGTTCATTTGCGTCTTTATGTCCCGACCCGCTAAAAGTATTCTCGCGAAGTTCCTTGAGAAATTGCCCTTTTAATTCGAAGTGAGTTTTGTCATTAATCTTGGGCCTAGTAACTCCTGACCCATAGTTTCCACAGGTCTTGCTCATGTATTGCTCCATTGTTTCCTTCATAATTTCTGTAGTTTCTTTTTCTTCTAAACGTTCTTCGATGTCAGAAAATAAATCAAACTCTGGTGAACTCGACTCCACAAGACTAGGTGTCTCGAAAAGCCTCCTTTTTTAGCGAAATACCCTTTTCGGGTTTTCAAAAGGTGTAATTAGTTCCTTAGTGGAACTCCTTGTCATGCATCACCTGAAAAAGAAGATAATAAATCAGTAGGACAGGCTCTTTGGAAAAAATACAGAAATTTAAACACGAAAATCAATTTTAGTTATGCTACTGTATCAGATGATCAATACACTGTATTCAATTGATTTGAATACGTTGTATGGGTCTGTTGAAGGTCAGTACGCCGTATTGATGTTACAGAATACGATGTATTGTTTGGAAGAACAAATACGTTGTTTAGACTGCAGAGATCAATATGTTGTTCTGAGTAGAAGGGTTGATACGTCGTATCTAACTGGTGGATACGGCATATCATTTGGTGTATCAGAACAGGATACTTTTGAAAATAATTAAATAATGCTGGAATTTAAACACACAATTAATCACACAATTAAATTAAATACAAACAAAATTATGCTAATTAAATTACTCTACGCTAATGGTTAGAAATACCAATAAAATTAAAGGTTAAACTTTTCACTCCCCGACAACGGCGCCAAAACTTGATGTGCTGTCGTGTAGGGTCAAATTATTGATTATCAAGTTTTAAATTTATATTTAGCCGACTTACCATAAAACAACACTTTAACGGGCAGTGTACCTGATCGGGTGGAGTTTCATGGTAAGTAGGGTACCGAACACTAAGAGCGAGGTCATTAACCTTATACTCTATCAGTATTTTAATTAATCTAATTAATCTAGTTAATTTTAATTACTTGTTAAACCTATGCTAAACCTAGTTCTAATGATAATGGGGGGTTTTCAGCCTGAGAGACCGGCACAAGTTTTATGGTGACAATAATCAATTCAAAATACAATAAACATGCAAGAAAACAATCAGAAGATAAAAGAGTGGTACAAGCCAAATGATAGAAAACTGTATTAGCCATATTAAATCGGATTAAATGTTGGTTTGTTTGTTTAGTGTAATGATTACTTATCTCGAAGCGGCGTATCATTCTTAAAACTTAGGCGGGACATCATCCTAAGACCTAGACATGTTGAATCCTGTCACAATTAACGTATCCGCATAAAGCATCTTTTAGTTTAATTATAATCTATCTAGGGATTAAAGCAATGGTGATCTTGTTAAACCTTAGCCTATCGGGACTTAATCCCACTTATTGTTTGACGGTATTTTATATACTGGTAGTTCACTGTTCAAGTCTTTATCAATTAATTAAGAACGTACTTGTTGAAACATACAGGTCACCTACCGGTCCAACTAAGCTCATAACTTAAAGACAAAGATAGAACATTATTTATGATCTTATTGATCCAGTCATATAAAACGCGATATAAAGAGCTATCCCAGTATCTAGATTACTTGTTAGGTATCACTAGACCCAGTTGAATGATAGGTCGCATATTTAAACACGTAGACAGGTATTAAGTGATAAACATAATTAAACTTTCAACGATAAATTAAGAAATCGAGTTTAAATTAAACCAAACATTAAATCTTCATTAAGATGGCTAATACCCGAGGGTATTAACCCATAACCATTGTAATTATACAAGCATGATTAAATAACCACGGTAAACTAAATGTTTTACCGAACGATACCAAAAATTAAATGATTACAAGAGTATAGGAATTACACGGTGTCTTCTATGGAATCGTGATCGATGCTTGACCTTTGGCTGTTCTTCTTCTCTTTAGAAAACCAACTTTTATGTGTATGGTATAGAGAATATGATTTTGCACACTAAAAACTCGTTTTTGAGTCTTCAATTTATAGCCTCTAAAAACTGATGGATACGTCGTATTGAATGAGGTCAATACGGCGTATAGGGGTAATTTCCTTGGAGTGCGCGTTACGTTCTCACTCAATCAATTATTTTTCCCAATTTATATTTATTACTGAATCCTTGAATGTTTATCCAGCTGGATACGGCGTATGTAGGCAGTAGGATACGCCGTATTGGGAATTGAGCAAACGCGCGTTTTCTCTTGAAGTCCAGGTGCGTAATACGTGATCTTCTTTTCTGGATACGGCGTATTGAGCAAAAGTAAGCAATCTTCAAATATCATCGTTTAAGCTCCAAAAAGTGCACCTTTTAGCATGTCTTCACAAATCACTCTGTAATTACTGCAATTTACAACCTTAAACAATTAAGTAACGATTCTTGCAATAATTATATGAAAGTGGGTAATTTATTCGGGATAAATGATGGTATAAATGTAACATTATTTGATGTCATCAAATATCCCCCCACTTAAATCCTACTTATCTTCAAGTAGACTCTAGATTATATTGAAAATGTATCCCAACCGAAGTTAAGATTTTTTTTTTTATTTAAGCACTTCTTTCGTTTAATCACCTATACAAGACCAAGCACCTCACGAAATATGGAAATGAAAACAATCAGATCACGCAACTAATCTAGGGTGTAACATTTAATAGGTACGCTTATTTGCTTGGTCATGATTAGTTTCATATCATATGCTTGGCAAGGATACACATCTCCACTACTAGAGCTAATGAGAAACAAGTTAAAAGGTAAATTGGATAATTAGGATTAAGGTTGATCATTTTAACAATCTTTCACCGAAAGTATCACACCAACAAGGAATGAATTACGACATACACGACCTAACGACGAGTAGACATGTATAAATTTCCTACATCCTCAATTCGAGTGTAACCAAGGGTTAGGATGAAGAACGATATAGGGTAGGGATCTTCTAACTTTATCCAAAAGTAATAAACCAATAAGGTGGCTGAATCACGCATACATGGCCCTAACGACGAAATAGACATGCATGACTCGATCTCAACCTCGTTCGAGTAAAACCTAAGGTTAGTTTCTAGGAAAGGGAAGTAAATTTTTGTTTAAATAAAATTCACAAAAACAAATAGATTAAGCTTGGACGAATAAGGTATATAGTTACTAGTAACTTTTCTCGATCGTTCCATGATAAAGACTCAAAATATATATAAACATCTCGATCATAGAAATGACAAAGACATCCTAAGTTGGCGTTCCCATAAAGGTCAACTTCCCAATCATCCCAAACATTACATACTTTTACAAAAGTGGTGATATTGGCCACATCTAACAAACGATAAACATCGTACCGATTTTTATCCACACATCAACAAATAATCGATCCTTCTAAGTATTTCACCGGTTTAAGTTTCAATGCACCAACTATCATTTATCCTTGATTGTTGTTTTTTACAAAGCTTTAAAATTTTAATTATAACAGAAATAGCCGATTTTGCGACTAAAAATACAACATTCGGGCAAGTATACCCTATTCGAGTGTAAAAACACAACATTCGGGCAAGTATACCCTATTCGAGTGTAATATAGTATTAGGTAAGTCCAGGTCGTTCCATGAGATTTGTAGCAATTCACAGATTGTTTATCAAGTAGCAAAGTTAAATGATTGTCACAAATCAAATAGCCTAAACGTGTGTATAAAGAAAACAAGAACAAGGCATGATCCACATAACACAATAGATAGAGATAGAGCAAGACTTTATATAAACAAAGCAAACAAGTCATATATGATGGGAAAATCAATAATAACAAGCAAATAAGCAATGATAAACATAGAATCCTTCGGCCTATATACTACATTATCACGAGTGCATTAAGAAATGGTTTTTATATCAATATGCATAAATAACGTTTAATTACCTTCCAAGCCCTGTGCAGTCCAACATAAAGAAGTCTTAAACATCATTCTACTTGGGTTGTTTATCAATTTACCATACAATTCTCATAAGTATGATATTGACACGCCGATAGAGCAAACGATCCAAAAATACATTCAGACAGATTACCCTTTTGGCCTATTTCAATTACAATCATATACCAAAAGATAAACAAGGATCCAAGTAAAGATAATATCAAATTCATAAACATGTATATTCATAAGTCATAGCAAAATCATCCAAATATCATATAATGTTTCACATATGAGAATAAAGTAACAATACCAATATTTCGACTAACATAACCACCAACCCAAAACTAGCAATTCCATGATTAACCAACAACCAAATGCTAATGAGATAACCGGAAATATGTCACCTAACTTCTGGAAATTCAACAACGTGTCACTAAATAGAGTGTTTAGTAACAAGGTTTATGGTGATAATCTTAAGAGAATTTGGTGTGAATCCTCTAAGAATTAAAGTAATAAGTATTTAGATTCTGGAATTGGATAATATGTAGGCTTAGATATCGGTGTTAGAACTCTAAGAATTCATGGCTATGGTGGTGGTTTGTGTGTAGCCGGTGGTGAAATGGTGGTAAATGGCGGATTAAAGGGGTGTTTGGATCATTAGATCCAAGGATCCTCACCACTCCTTCCTCCTCTCCAAAGGCTTTAGATATTGTGTGTGTAAGATGTATGAAGATTGTATGAGAGATATATGAAATGGGAGATCCAAGGAGGGTATTTATAGGTTATTCGGGGGCCAAAGCACGCCGCACTTACTTATTTGTGTGCCACACTTAGTGAGTTAATGCACTTAGCATTTAATTGGATTTAAATTTTTCCACCACCTCAAAAGTGCGCCGCACTTTGGTTAAAACCGCCGCACTTTGGGTGTTTAAAGGACTTTTCAGTTCTGGTAAAAAGTACGCCGCAATTTTTGCAAGTGCGGCGTACTTTTGGTCTTTTTCACCGGTTGGCCTTATATTTGATTGTAGATAACTGAATTCCGCTCGCGTGGCCGCTTGAACCAACTAAAACGGACTTCTTATGACTGAGTTATGACCAAAACATTGAACAGGTGTCGGGAAGCATTCAACTTGAGTCTTTTCTTCGTTTAAGCTTCATTTCTTCTGTTTTCTTCCATGACATATCCCAAGAACCTACAATAGAAAATATACTCTATTCTATATCAAAAGTTCTTATAATTAACCAATTTATATAGTAGTAAAATTAATATTGGATAACGCATATAAAAACATGTATAATTTGAGCGCTATCAAATCCCCCCACACTTAAAACTTTGCTTGCCCTCAAGCAAATCTAAGAAAAGAAATTTAGAAACAAGGTCCTCGGTGAAAAGATAGAAAATTTTAAATTTTGATATATTTTTTTATTTTTATTTTTATTAAATTTTTTATAGGGTATGAAAAATGTGAAATATTTTTTGGTTTTTGTAACAAATAAGTGCAAAAGGCGCAAGCACCCCCCCCCCCCACTTAAGGGTTTGCTTGCCCTCAAGCAAAATAAAAAAAATAATAAGCTTTACAAAACAAACATAGAATTATGAAAATATTTTTGGATTTTTAATATGTGAAAACATATGTTTGACAATACCCAATGATCTTCAAGCTGTAATAACATGACTAAGCACCTCACGAATAAGGAAAAGTATAATTCACTCAAACACTCATATGTGATGTAATAGAGGGTAAAAGAGGGAAATCACACTCAATTTGCCAGGCAGATTCCTTTCTTCAACCATAGAGCTTGTACAAGAAACAAAACTGCACCGACAAGGCGTAAGCACCAAGTATAAATATCAAAAGAAAACTTTTATTTGGGTTGTAACGTTAGGCTAAGGGTTAATAAGGGTGTGGATATGGCATGGAAAGTATATTCTAGAATTGGTTTTATAATATCAATACATGTTGACAAGTCCAAGAACCCATGTATGCCTAGTAACGACAACTCCCGACAAACTCCGTGAGTAATCGAACATTCAACCTCTCTCGATCATAATCAAACCGGCACAAATGTAATATAGCAATACGTCACATGCAACTAACATCTCAACTATTATTCATACTTTTTTTTCGATTTTTTTATTCTTTTATTCTTTTTTCTTTTTTTTCTTTTTTTTTCTTCATTTATATTTTTTTTCAATCAATCCTTCAGACAACTAACAATTCCCCCATACTTGAGATAAGAATACACCACAAAAAATACAAAACATGAAGCAGGCCTTCTTCAACTTTATTGAAATGGCGCAACACTCATAGCAAAGCGCGAGCAAACCATAAGCAAAAATCAACCAATCATATCGAGCAACTAGCAACCAACCATAGGGAATTTCGACAAGGGGTAAGGCTAGGCTAAAGGTTATTATTTTATTTTTTTAGTGGATGAGAAAAATGAAATAATAATTGGGCTCAGCCGGTTAAACCATGGGATAATCAAGCACAGAAAGATGCGGCTAGCATAATGTTTTAAAATTTGGGTAGGTTGAGCTAATCAGTGTAATTAGCTAAAAGAATATGTTAAATGGAATGGCTATTTGGTTTAAATCCTAAGTTGCCTCTTTATCACATAAAAATACCTATATCACGCGAACGTGATCTCACTGCGGTCTCGTAATGAATTCAAGCACAAGTTATAGAATATAAAACCTAAATGGTGATTTAAGCTAAATAGAAATATCATATGCATAATAATGAAAGTTATAGCAACATAAAGAGTTTAAATGGACCTTATGAAGAATGATTATGATGATGTATAAGTACTAAACCCTTGTTTAGCCACAAAAACCAAGCTTGCACTTAATAAACACTAGCTTTCCTTCACTAAACCCTAGCTTCCTTTTTCTTGATTATTACTT
Source organism: Tanacetum coccineum (assembly GCA_026074375.1). NCBI lineage: Eukaryota > Viridiplantae > Streptophyta > Magnoliopsida > Asterales > Asteraceae > Tanacetum > Tanacetum coccineum. The sequence continues at coordinate 6,945 of BQNB010150300.1, forward strand.
GAATATGGTTAACCAATGCTTGCAAATGCCTTAGTATATCTTAGAATAGGTGTATATAGAAGTGTATGGATTGTAGAAAAATTTGTATGGGTTTGGTTGGGAGATGGATGTATGCCGTAGCATATATGGGCAAAAAGGAGAGGTTTTTGGTTTGATTTGTCTAAGTGTTGGTGATGTATGTATCTCTTTATGCAAAGTATAAGTAATAAACTAGCAAGACTAGTCAAGGAGACATAGAATGGCTCAAGGCATGGCTCATGGTCAAGGTATGGTAGGCATGGTCTTGCCATAATGAGGTATGGTGTTGCTTACATGAAGTATGGTGTAGGTTTGACCAAAAATGAAATCTTATCTCATTTTTCATGTATAATCTTGTATATTATACAAGATTTTCGGAAATTACAAAGATATACATGATATATTTATGTAATTTTGTGTATTGGGTATAAAAGTGGGTATTTGTTGAAGCGTAGGAAAGTTTTTGTGGTTCCGGGAGTGCCTAAACGCAATTTATCGCGAAACGTATATACTTTACGTATCCGATAAAAATAAAATATAAAGAGGTGATTATTACTTCAACAAAAATAAAATAATGTTTATATCGTTGGTAAAATGTTATCGTTTAAGTGGGTCAATCGTCTCGTAAAATAATATTTATAAATTTAAAACTCATATAAATATTATATAAATGATTCTAAAAATGTTTTGCCAAAAGTTTTATTTAAAACGAACCAACACTATTCATGTCAGGAAATAGTGTATAAAAATCATATTTCTCTTGTTTTATTCGTTAAGTGAAAGTTTTTTTTTTTTTTAGCTTACGCGATTTAATTATGTGATGAGAATTAAAGTAAACGCGCATGAGAGAAAGAAAAAAATAATAATAAATAGTGAATTTAATGACGTCGTTCATTGATCAAAAATATTATCCTCAAAATAATTATATAACCCTTGCTTGATGAAGAGGTGTAGATAATAATTATTATTATTATTATTAATTTTTTTTTTATATGAACAGTGCCCCCAACGGTCGGTGAACAGTAACCCCCCCCCCCGTTTAGTAAAACTGGCGTAACTTTCGCGTTTTAAACCCGATTCTCGCGTTTCTTATGTCCATCTTTTCGTATCAAGACGAGTTATCATAAATTGACATTTTTGAATTTCGGACCTACTGGTGAACAGTAACTTTTACTGTTCACATCAGACGTGAGTTTTATAAAAATCGTATTCGTCGTCGTAAAACCCGTAAATGTCGTATTTTATTCGTTATAGCTCCGTTTTTAATGATTCTTTCGAGGACGTTCTCGTATTTGAAAGTTCTATATTTTTATGAGGTTTACAAAAATATAACTTTCTGTCATGAATAGTAACTTTTATAAAAATAGTTTTATAAAAGTATTAATTGTCGTAAACTTGCGAAATTCATAACTCGTTCGTTATTAATTGAAAAATTACGATTCTTATCATTTTGGAATCCTAAAAATATGTATTATTTGTTAAAAATATCAACCCTTGCTGTTTATAATTTTTATAAAAATGTTTTTATAAAAATTTACTTACGACTTCGTTTATTAACGTATAACTCGTTTTTAACGTAACTTTTTCGTTATTAATCCGTTTAACAAGTTTCTTACTTTTTCGGAATCGTCGTGAAATGTATTATCTTATAAAAATATAAAATAGATATGTAAAATTTCGACTTTTGGACAGAATGTTTGCTTAAGCTTGTTGACTCCATTTGTAACCTTTTCTTTATACTTTACTACTTTTGTATTTTTATCCCAAGTCTCATATATCATATATATTATAAATCATACATATATTGAATGTCCATTGTCCATAGTAGTCCTCATATGTTCTAGTTACCAAGGTTAACAAATCCATGATAATACTTAATATCATAATCTTTACTTAAGTAACTTATTTTACTAGTTTTGTCAATAATCATTTTTACACTAAAATAACTTGATACAATATTTTCTCATCCTTTTTAACATGATGTAAGTAATAACACTACATGTACATAAGTGTGTAAAATGATCATTTCAAGTATAAACTTCATTTTTATGTATAAAACCTAAATGGTGATTTAAGCTAAATACAATAATCATGTGCATTAAAAATGATAATTATAAAAACATAAAGAGTTTAAATGGACCTTATGATGAATGAGGATGGTGATGAGCTAGTACTAAACCCTTGTTTAGCCACAAAATCAAAGCTTGCACTTAATAAACACTAGCTTTCCTTCACTAAACCCTAGCTTCCTTTTTCTTGATTATTACTTGAATATGGTTAACCAATGCTTGCAAATGCCTTAGTATATCTTAGAATAGGTGTATATAGAAGTGTATGGATTGTAGAAAAATTTGTATGGGTTTGGTTGGGAGATGGATGTATGCCGTAGCATATATAGGCAAAAAGGAGAGGTTTTTGGTTTGATTTGTCTAAGTGTTGGTGATGTATGTATCTCTTTATGCAAAGTATAAGTAATAAACATCCGGGTGCGGATAAGATGTACTATGATCTGAGAGACTTGTATTGGTGACCTGGTGGAACGGAAATGTTCAGACTTTGGGACTTGCTAATGCTAATCAGATCCCCTGGAGCAATGTAAAAGCTATGTTCTCTTCTAAATAATCATGGATCAATTTGCTTTAGGTCCTTCATTGTATAACTATAAACTATTAGACTGGACTAGAAAAGAGGGAATTAGATCACAACATCTCTTTAGACTTTTCAACATTTGGTAAAGTTGAAGCTTTTGCCTGTTGTGTAGTTAGCAGAGAAACCCATGAGCAGTTTTTAACTGCCAATTTGTGCTTGCCAGTGCTATTGGATGACACAAAAAGCTACGATTTGTGTGATTTTGGCTTGTGCTAGATGCCCCCATGACTTCAGCTTCATAAATACTTAGATTGTTTACAAGTCATCCATGATTAGTGTTTTTAATCAGTTTGTTCCTCAAGATATGGTTGTGCTCTTCAAATTCTGATGGGAGACTTTTTAATAACTTCAAATTCACATCTTCTTGAGAATATAGTTTTCATCACATGAAATATTTGCTGATCTGATAAGCTTTTGCAGCCTATATAGATCTGATCAGTCCTTTTGAGGCTTTTTTCATTGGAAATTTCTCATACTGCTGATTTAAGAAGTGTTCTTCTGTACTTTCTTTGACTATTTATTACATGCCAAAACCTTTTTCTCATTAGCTTCTCAGGAGACTTGGCATTTATTTCCTCTGAGATTTATGCACTTTGGTTTTTTTGCAGTTTGTGTCTGCAATTTGTGCATTTCATTATGGGTTTATGCATACATATTATGAGGTTGTTACATACGGCGTTACAAGTATTTCTGCGGGTTTATAACATTTCTTAGAAACAAAACTCTATAAAAATTCATTCCTCTAGGTTTGTGCAAATTTATTGGTGATCACCACGCCCTTGATCGATTCTTTATGAATATAAAGAGTTTGTTACCTTGGAAGAATCCAAAATTACAAGATTAAAGACTTTGTATGTATACCAAGTGTATGCGGAATCTTACAGCTTTGATACTCTAGAGAAATTTATGAATGAAACAGTAAAGATCTACACCAAACAATAACATAAAAAATTCATGCCTTCAATTTTATAAATTAATTTGAGGTACTCTTTAAGTATGGGATTACAAAGTCTTGAAGGCTATTACAAAATACTTAAGTGTATCTCTTAATAGTTTTCTATCTTATCACTACTATAGGGATATACAATTTTTATTAGAAATCAAGAGCCTTTAAAATTTATCTGCATATCTATTTGGAAAACAATTACAATTTCAAAACTAATATCCCGAATTACTCTCCATGCATTCCTATCTTAATTTCATCAGCTTTGACATTTAGCTGTACAAACTCTTTCAACTGGCTAAGTATTAAGGTTTTCCTTGGCAGAAATAATAAGAGTACTAACTTTGTGCTGGCAGTACTAACTCCTTTAGTACTGTTGGCAGTATTAAGCCATATGAAGATTTATTCCTAACATTTATTCTCTACTGTTTGTGTCTGCGGTTTGTGACATATTTATGAGGTTTGTGATACTGAGGTTTGTGACATATTTATGAGGTTTGTGACATATTCTGAGGTTTATGACACTGAAGTTTGTGACAATTCAAGCAAAAAATTAATTTCAACGGTTTATCTTTGATTAGTAAATTCCCGTGAAGTATTAACTTATTTTCCCGGTTTAATCAAGATTAGTAAAATCTCATGAATTAACAAGGACTAAATCAATTATAACAACATCACTTTAACATAATTCTCATCAATCACTGGATTGATCAAAAAAATTCAATTCATATTTCAAGTAATTCAAAATGAGTTTATCATTAGCAGAAAATGTCATTGTTGTCGGGGCTGATAACAGACTCCCTATGTTGGATTAGACTAATAACAGTTCATGGGCAAGTTGTATCTGCTTGTTAACAAGGGCAGGAACTTGGCAAAAGTTCTTGTTGATTAGTTTCAATGGAACCTTTACAATAGGAAACAATGGTCAAAAGACATGGGAAATGAATTACTCAGCACGATAAGAGCACGAACATACATGATCTCACAGTTGAAGAAATGATTCATGATCAGTTGATATTCAAGGCAACAAACATTGTTTTGCATGGTTTACCTCAAGTCCATTTACCAATTGGGTTCGTCATATTGAAGATGCAAAGCAGATTATTGTGTTAGAGTCAAATTTAAATCGTTAAGGTTCTGTGATATCATGGCAAGAGCGATGAGTCCAAGTTGTATTGATGATTTTGACCACATTCACTTCTATGCCTGAAGCGACAATTCATTCTTAGTTTGCGGTTTGCCTAGCTGATCAATGATACGCATTCGCTTGGGTATATGACTAAGAAACATCTAAGTCAACACAAAGTTTTGTCAATCTTCTCTCAACCTGAAATGGAGGCATATTTGTTCACGGATGTTAAGTTAGAAAAAAGATAATGCATAACACTAACTTTGTTCACTTGTTACGCTCATCTAGGAAACTGAAGCTCTTGCAAATGAGGGTTCCTTTTGAAGACAAAGGTATACAGATTTTGATAGAATTGTTGATAATTTTCAATTGTTTGAACTCGACTCAGACTATCTCAATATATTGCCACTCCATAATATTACTCACACTCATACACCACAACGTTCTTATGGATACTCCATTTGTTCAACAATCATAGTTCTCTCACCACAAGTTGTTACTCCTTCTCAGCAATTCTCAACAACTATATCAAGCATGTTTTGAACACTCTATCAAGCACCTATTATTCAGCAATCATCTTCTACAGAGTTAGATTCAGGACTTGTGATTCCATCTTTTAACCCGTCTGATGATCCAATTGCCAATTTAAACAAGCTAATGGCATTTGTAACCACAACATTTAGTCCTCGTTTCCTACAGAAAAACAACAACTAAGATCTCATCTAATCCTAGAATAAAGCAACCATCATGAGGAAGAGTACATCGCAGACAGTTTAGGGGAGACAAATACAAGGGTATGCTAACAATGGGGCAAGGAAAACACTAGCTAAAATCAGTGGTGTGAACAAGCAAGGGGGCTACAAGTCAAGACACAAGGAGTGGTTTAATGATACAACTATCAAGAGGGAAGGGGATTTTGCTTGACTGTGCAACTATAACTTTAAAGCAAGAACTTCTGCATGGTTTAAAGAAAAGATGTTGCTGTCTGTAGCTTTGGATATCAGGAGGCTCTAATGTATCTGTAAAAACGTGGACTTTCTTAGTTGACTTAATGGTACTGTCGTTCAGTCAAGCTTTCAAGAAATCCCACTCACTGCAATTGTAGATTGATGATCCTTGTTGCTTTTTGATTTGACTGTGATGATGTACCCTCGGCTCTAAGGCAGTTGGTTCTTATGGTATTTATCTTCTTATGACTCAATGTTCTTCAGAGATATAAGTTATGATAGTGTGAAGAGATCAGAGTTTTGAACAACTATTTTTTGATAATAACCATAAAATTAACATACAAATGTATAGTATATTGTTTTTATGAACAATTCTGCTTTGAAAATGAAGCATACTATCGGTTCTAAGCACTAGTTCTCTGTTACAACAAGATGAACTATTTATATGTCTGGTCATTTAAGATTTTCTATGTCAAGTTGATAAATGTTATATGGTGTGCAACAGGAAAATATAATTGTCAATGAAACCCTAACTGCTACCCTATATCATTCTTCATCCTAACCCTTGGTTAAACTCGAATGAGGATGTGATCGAACACACATGTCTATTCCGTCATTACGGCCATGTATGTGTGCTTCAGCTGCCTTGTTGGTGTGGTAATTTTGGTGAAAGATTGTAGAATGATCAACCCTAAGCCTTATAATAAAAACCCATTTTACCTTTATAAACTTGTTACTCCTTAGCTCTAGTGGTAGAGATGTGTATCCTTGCCAAGCCTATGATAGAATGCTCGTCACGACTGAGCAATTGAGTGAATTGATTACATGTTACCACATAGATTAGTTGAGTGATTTGAGTGTTTTCATCTTCTAATTTTGTGAGGTGTTTGGTTGTGTACTTGTAATAGATTAAATAAATGCTTAACGGAAAAATCCTTAGGGATACATTTTCATAAACTTCTAAAGGCTACTTGAGGACAAGTAGGATTCAAGTGGGGGGATATTTGATGACATCAAATAACGTCACTTTTATAGCATCATTTATCCCATGAAAATAACCCATTTTATATAATTACTGCAAAGAATTGTTACTTAATCGTTTGTATTTGAGAATTGCAGTAATTATAGAGTACTTGGTGAAGATTAGCAAAAAAGCACGCATTCTGGAGCTTAAACGAAGGCATTTGAAGATTACTGTTCTGACACCTAGTACGTCGTATCCATCAAGGAAGATACGACGTATCTGTGCCTGTACTTCACAAAAGACCACGAAGGAAACAAAGCTATGGAAATAAAATATTCTAAAAGATATCGAACGTGGTCCCTACTCCAAGAAACCCCTAATACGCCGTATTAAAGCCTTTCGATACGCCATATTGACCTTTTTCCAGACCTTATAAATAGAAAACTCAAAAACGAGTTTTAAGTGTGCTAAATCATATTTTCGATACCTAAACCATAAAAGTCGATTTTCAAAGGAGAAGAAGAGTAGAAGAGGTCTTGCAACGTAATTAATTCCATAGGAAACAACTTGTAATCTCCTATACTCTTGTAATCGTTCAGTTTTTGGTATCATTCGTTAACTTGGTTAGTTTACCTTGGCTAAATTATTACTTTTGTGTTGATTATGACGTTTGAAGGCTAATAACTTTGGGTATTAGTCATTATTATGAAGATCTGAATGTTTGCTTTGTTTATCTCGATTGCTTAATTTATCGTTGATTGCTTGTTTATGTTTATCAGTTTATACTTGTTTACGTGCTTTTGTATGCGACCTATCATTCAACTGGATCTATTGATACGGGCCAAGTAATCTAGATGCCAGGATGGCAATCCGTATAGTGATTTATACATCTAGACTAATAGAATCACAAATAACGACGTATCTTTGCCCTTAGATTGTGAGCTTAGTTGGATCGGCAGGTGACCCCAAGGATCAACGAGTACGTTCTCAATTAATTGGTAAAGACTTGGTTAGTGGACTACTAATGTATGAATTGCCATTAAGCAGTAAGTGGGTAAAGTCTCTATGAGCTAGGGTTTAACAAGATCACCATTGCTTTAATCTCTAAGATAGATTATAATCAGCAAATAAGGAGCTTTATGCGGATACATTTAATTGTGACAGAATTCTTCGTATCTAGGTTTAAGGAAGAAGTACCGCCTTAATCTTAAGAATGATATGCCGTCTCGAGATAAGTAATCTTTGCACTAAATAAACAAACCAACATTATGATTTGATTAATAATGGTTAATACAATTTTCTAATATTTGGCTAGACCGCTCTTTTATCTTCTGTTAATTTGCTTACGTGTGTTTTAGTGTCTTAAGTTGATTTTAGTCACCACAAAACCCGTGTCAGTCTCTCAGGCTGAACACCCCCTTATCCGTTAGAATTAGGATTAACATAGGTTTAGCATAGGTTTAACATAGAATAGAATTAACTTAGTTTAGATAACCAAAATATTAATAAATTGAAAGATTGTTTCTCGATCTTAGTGATTGACACCCTAATTACCACGAAACTACCACCGATCGGGTACACCGCCCGTTAAAGTGTTGTTTTTGGTTAAGTCGGCAAAATATAAATTTAAAACTTGAAACATAAATTACAACCACACAACGACACAATCAGGGGCCGCCACCTAGAAATGTCCAGGATGTCTAGGTTTTTGTTTTTTTGCAGGTAATGGTAAAAGGGTGGACTGTTTTGTGGCTATTTTGCAGCAAGTCCTAATTTTTATAGCAATCAAGACTAATTCACATAACATTTAGCAAGCAAGAATATATGAATAAGCATGCAAAGAGGCAATTAAAAAATCTATAATGAATAGCATATTAATTGGAGTATTAACTAATAGTTGTAATACTCCTAAGATTAGTACTTCATAAAACTTCTTAAACAAGAGAAGTAGGCCGTAAACACATCACATGAGACTTGTATTTGTATTTATAATCCTAGTGTGTGCCTAACTGCGACAAATGTGGAGTAACGATTATTTCGACTCTAAAATAAAAGCTATAATACTTCTTCACTTGATGGTAGGAAGTATTCTTCTCTTGCACTTGAGGATATAAGCTTGGATCACTTGGAAACAAAGGCTTATGATTTAATGATCAAAGGAAAGAAAGAAATGTATAAACTGATTTAGAACAGAAAGAATGTGTGTGCAAGAGGTGAGAAAAACAATAGGAACAGTCCAGTATTTATAGGCAAAGCTGGGAGCTTTTTGTCTGTCCGGCCCCCTTAGCTCATGTGTTGGCCCCCTTATCGCTAAGAGGGCCGCCCTTATATTTAAGGGGGCCACCCAGACCAAGACGCTCTCTTTTTTGTCTTTTCCATGGAAGGTGTTTTCTGGAACATTTTTAGCCGTTTTTAGGTAGAAAATTTGAATTCAAAATATTTATTTTGAATAAAACATTTC
>BQNB010150301.1:0-16055 GCA_026074375.1 Tanacetum coccineum
TTAGAAAAAATGTATAAATGTCCTAGGCAAAATGATATAAATCTCCCAAGTTAAGTGTATAAATCACCCAAGTGTAATGTATAAATCACCCAAGAGATAGTGTATAAATCACCCATGAAAAGTGTATAAATCTCTTTAAGAAAGTGGTATAAATCTCCTTAGCAAAGTGTATAAATCTCCTTGGCAAAGTGTATAAATCTCCTTAGAAAAATGGTATATATGTCCTTAGCAAAGTGTATAAATCTCCTTAGGAAAAGTTTATAAATCTCCTTAGCAAAGTGTATAAATCTCGTTAGGAAAAGTATATAAATCTCTTTAGCAAAGTGTATAAATCTCCTTAGCTAGAAGCTGTATAAATCGCCGGACCAAGTATACGTATAAATCGCCTCAACAAAATACGTATAAATCGCCGTATTCAAAAACACGTATAAATCGCCAGATTCAAAAACACGTATAAAAAGCCGAAAACACCACTTTTCAAATCACTTAAAGACACAATTTTTAACGTTTTTGGTGGATTTTTCTTGTACAACTAACTATTCTAAGCCTAGTAGAAGCATAAAAACACAATGTTTGAAGTTTTTAACACAAAAAATTTCGAATCAAGATTCTTGGAACAAAAAACGTTCGAACCACAAAAATACAAGAAAACAAAATCTTTTGATGTTTTTCAAAGTTTTTCTTTTACACCTAGCTTATACTAATATAGATAAACTAGAAAGTATCAATCTTTATGGTTTTTGAACACACAAAAGATGAAATCTTTTGTGTCTTGTTCGAACCAAACGAACCCCAAAAAAACCACCAAATAAATGTACACAAAACCTCAAGATCACCCCATGGCTTTTGATACCAATTGTAAAATATATGATGTATCTGAACACACAACAAATATGGAAGAAAACTAGAGAGAGAAAAGAGTGGAGGGTTGCTTCTAGTGAGAGAAAGTGAAAGAGAAACTTAGATTTTGAAATGTGTGAAATGAAACAACCAACACCATCTTCATGTGTGGAGAGGGTTAATATACCTTAGACGCAATGGCCGGGCCAGGCTTTCCATGGGCTTTCAATAAGCCGGCCCGGTTAGATTACTAATTAATACATTCTTGGACTACGAGCTAATTAAGTAAATTATGTGGAGTGACCAATCCTTTTTTGGATTTCTAACAATCTCCCCCTAAGGGAGGTCACTCAATTTTACAAAAACTTAAGCTTAGCATTTTATGAATGTCTTTAATCTTGCTCGTAGTCTTAATTCCTTAATCTTTATCTTGTGAATTTTGATGTAGTGATCTTTAGACTTTAGGCTTGAGCTTGTTCCTTTAGCTTGACTTGTATGTGATCTTTAGCTTCTTGCGATCATCAGCCAAATACAATCTCTTATCATCATCTTGTGATCTTTTTCCATCTTGTGTACTTGTGACTTTTAGACCGACATGCTCATACTTTTCTTGATCTTGAAAGCTTGTATAGTCATCTTTCTTGAATTTCTTTAACTTTAACACTTCGTCACTTCAAGAAGGACGTGTGGTATCAGAGTAGCGGAAGTCTTGAAACATGTATTTGAGCTTTCATAATGTCTTTACATATGTCGGTCGAGTATGAGCATGTGGCTATGAATCTGACTTGTCTTGAACCAGCTGCTGCCACCATCAAGATTATCTGCATGAATGGGTTAGTGATAAACAACATATATGGACGAAAGTGTCTTTGTCACTTCATCGAATATGGTTACAATAACTACGGTTCCCCGTTAATCAGTATAAATATTGCCTGTGATCAGGTAGAATTCGAAAGAATCTCTTTGACAGGGTTTCGCAGCTGCACTAGCAGTTCTCATTACCGAAGCATCTCAAAGTAGATAACACGGTATGAGTGAACCAGTAGGATAAAGTGGTTTTGCGACACATCGAGAGTTTTATGCATTTCAAAATTCGTCAACCGTCAATTCATAGTCTGGACCGAAGTGTCACAAGTTTGATCTATATAGGATCTCACAAGTCACCTACCGCAGAGCTTGTTTGATGTTGGCTCTGGAAGGATTTCCATCGTCATTGTGAATACTTAAGTATCACTCTAATGTTCTAGCGATTACACAAGGATAAAGCGTAGAACTCTTAAGATATTACTTGTTTTCACAGTGTATGAAAAACAAATATATTGGAATAGTGTCCTAGTGAGATTTATGGATGATCTCGTTATGGCTCTAGACTCAATAGTGCACTTTAGTTTTAGTAATCGGAGGCTGGAGCAAACTGTCACTTTTTCAATATCAACTAACTCGGAGTGAGAGAGTCGATAGAAATGTGTTTAATCTCCGTGAGAAAGAAAACAAGAGTCTTTTGAGAGACCTTGAGTGGCTAGGGAGGGTTGTGCATCGCATCACTGGGTCTATGATGACTATTTATCAATACCAGAGAACAACTTAGGTGTTTCTGATAGCATATGTATTAACCCGGTTTCTGCCTAAGTGTAAGGAGGGCTTCTTTCTTTTCACCTTTTATCTTAACTTTTCTTTTTCATTCTTCAACCCCTTCAATGCATACCGAGACTTCATAACTAACTCCTTGTTGGGTTTGTCTCAGTCGGCATTATTCCTTTTTCTCACTTTAATTCTTTTATATCATACTTAAGGACTTCTATTCAAACTAATGGAATGTACCTGGGTAGATCCCTCTGGTTCTGACTGAATCGTGGGACAGATACCTAACCTTAACCACCTTATAACTCCATAAAATTAAATACATGGTCGGTCTATTGGTATTGCCACAGTTTCCATTAAAACCATTTTGAAAATTCCACCAAGGTACTTGTGATATAATATCAAAACGTTTGTACCTTGATAGTTTTTAACATTTCAAAATTGCTCCCCCTGCATATGTGCGTCGATAACCGAAAATGTTTTACACATATGAGGAAGAAGCTACACTAGAGTCATTCAGATCACATTTTACAAGTTATATATATTTTAATCACATTTTCTCCCCTATCAAAAATGTTAAATCTCTTGATATTTTGGATATCAATTGATTCAAATATGTATGAAAATTATTTGGGGAGAAAAATGTTCTAATTATATATATTAAGCCTTATTAGGAACATTTTAATGCTCCTCCTCAATTTCTAAGGGTATTATATGGTGTTGAGTAAGTTAATTTGAAATATTTTGAATTTCTTAAAAAATTCTTGAAAATTCATACTCAAACACTATATATGCCTTTTAATAGTCCTACACTACTTATATAATCACAAGATTATATATGAGGCATGACCTGAAATATTCAAACAGAAAATGACAGTCATTCTGTCCATGTCAGCAATCTGTAGTCTGTCTCGATAATCTCCTTTTAGAAGTTGTCTTAGCTTCCCCTCGAACCAACAATCCTTTCTTGAGTAGATTTAAAGCTTTCTTGCAAGCCGCATTAAGAAAACTTGATGTATAAAGCCCAAATATCCGAAGTACACAATTAATTCAAAACCGTAACACCAAAGTCAATTAAGTCCCGGATGTCCGCATTTCTCCTTACATGATAGTGATGATATAAATTGTTACACCAATCTTAACTAAGTCCTGGATGTAGACAATTACTTCCTCTAAGTAGCCGAAATGATAACTCCAAAGTCAACTAAGTCCTGGAAGTACACATTTCTTTCTACAGAATACTGACTAACTTAAGGAATCATCATTGCCACACCCCGTCAGTGACAGAAACACGAGATGCGACGATACCATTCATCGCACAAGATACAAGATCATACACTTTACAATTTACAAAGAAAAGAAATTTGGGTTTACATTAATTTTACAAGTTAAGACTTGATAATAAAATAAACAAAACCCATCTTAACCCAATCCCCTTGAGTTTGCATCTTTGATCTTCCAACATTATTCACATACCTTTAATTGACACACCTAAAAATGATACTCGAAAACGTCAACAATAATGTTGGTGAGCTCGTAGGTTTGACCTTAAACAAAAAAGCTGTGCCAATATCTCAAAACAGTTGACAATAGTGCAATATGACAGTGAATATATGTAAATCACCCATGACTTAGCATCTCCGCTAATCATGTAACATGACCTAGCATTCCCGCTAGTCGATCACCATTCCCTAGCATCCCCGCTAGTCATGAAAACAACATATACCAATGCTTTTGGAGTCGCAACTCTGATATGTCTCTTACGTACCTAAAGGGCCTACCAGCTGGAGCACTATATTATGACAGGACCACACTAGACATGGCAATTCCTTGCCAATCACCCTTGCCGTGCCAAACACAGTACACGCAAGTAAAATCATAACATTTGACATGCCAAACACAGTACATGCACGTAAAATTACATCACATATATTCACATAGCAATCATAAGTACATAATTGTCAAAAAAAACAAAAACCACGTTTCGCACAGTTCAAAAGAAAACAGTTCAAAACACATTTGATATCATTTTTCCCCAATGAAAAAACAGTAGAAAAATGGGGCTACGAGAACTCACCTAAATAATAATAATGCAAACTTCACAAATCTCAAACTCAATGCACAAATAATCTCAACGTAAGCATACAGCAGTACCCGGCTACGACCTAATCATTTACGACACTTTATTAATGTTTGTACAAAGTTGTCTTATTGTACAAGTATTCGTCTTTACTCACTCTAAAATTCTCAATTCCGTTACAAAAACCTCTTTCTTTATCACAAAACCTTTACTCTTTATCCCAAAACTGTTATCTCATAACAAAACCGTTATCTTTTACCAAAACCGTTATCTCATAACAAAACCGTTATCTTTTACCAAAACCGTTATCTCATAACAAAACTGTTATCTCATAACAAAACCGTTATCTTTTACCAAAACCGTTATCTCATTACAGACGTTTTGGTATTATGGTTGTGTGGTACTTAAGTAAAATAACTCAATGCACTTGGGCTAAGTGCGACATTAATACAAAACACTCAAACACATCCAACAACTTGAACGAAACAACTGATCGAACGGTCCAAGAGAATCTGACGAGAAATAAGTGAGAGTTCGAAGATCAAAAATAAACGAATAAACATTTTCGAAATGTTAAAGTAAACATATACTTAAATATATTTATAATAATAAAATAATAATATTTTATTATTTTCGTCTCTTTATCGACTCAAAAGGGTAATTGTAAAACCTTGTCATTTTAACATAACCACGCTTGACCGTTAAATCTTGACACTTAAAGTTTATTAAAAGTCAAGTTTCGTCCTTTAACCGAATCGACACAAAATAAGTTTTCACAATATTTTCTAAGTGTAGGATTTTTACAAAATTTCGGCAATACCCGTTCGTTTATACCACATTTCCCAAGATTTTAAAATCTTAATTCTAACACTTTTCCCCAAATTCTCAAGTTCAAATACTTTTTTCCAATTCTCACCAATCCTCCGACTAAACGCCAAATTCTATATCTCAAAAATACTTTAGAAAAACGCATTTCCCTCCATCGACTTTCAATATTGACACGAAACATGTTTCACTTTAAAAAAAATCCACTTTAAACGTATTAAACCACTAGTTTTCGCTTATTGGGCCTTAAGGCCCATTAAAGATCTAAAACGTTTTTACTAAGTGTAAAAATCCGTTTTATTATCTTAACTCGATGCCAAAATATAAGTTCACAATATAAGTTTGAAAACCGTTATAAGCTATAAGTCAATAATATTCCATAACCAAAATAAGCCGAAAATAAACCGAAACCATATGAGCCGAAATCAATTATAAGCCGAAACCCAATAAGTCAAACCAAAATAGGCCGAACCAAGTAAGCAAAATAAAATAAGCCGAAACTTTTATTAGCCGAACCATAATAAGCCAAAACCAAATAAGCCGAAACTATAAGCTATAAATAAGCCAAAAATAAGCCCAATATATAAGCCAAAACCAAGCCAATGGGCCAAGCCCATCATCCTTTTTCTTCCTTCTTTTCTTTCTTGTTGGGCCGAAACAACCATAAGCCCGAAAAATCAAATAAGCTCAAACTAAGCTTATTTTTTTAAGCATCTTTCAAAATAATCTCAAAAGTACTTTGACAAAATTATAAAAATACCACCACAACCAAAATATTCAAACTTTCGACCCTTGTTTCCTTTTGTTCGAATTTGACGCAAACAAACACCCCTTTTTATACACTTTTCGTTTTCAATAATCAATTTTTATGACGATCAACTTGTACAACTAGTATTAAGACACCATAATAAAGTACAACTTAAATCAAATTTAGAAAACTTACAACTTTGGTGAGTTCGGTTCGGTTTTGATGCAAGAAGGAGAGACCCAAAAACCTTTTTCTATAACCCGCGTCTATCTAATAACAACCCACTATCGATCTTTTAACCCCGTGTTCTTGGTAATCTTTAAAAATCAATGATTCTTGTTGTTTGGTTGCTCGTCCGAAAATGAGAGGGTGAGGGAGAGAGTTTTTTTTTTGCTTGATTTCAAATGAGAATGAAATAATGTTGAGGTTATGACAAAAAAATTTGTACCATGCATGGACAACCAAGGCTAAAAATATGCCTTGTTGTCTCCTTCTTGTTACACGTCCCAAATGGGATCCTAGGGGGGTCTCGGGTTCATCTTTTCATGTCGGGATTGCTTAAAAGCTCAAAGTTTGACGATTTACAACGTTACCTAAGTTTAATTAATAATCCCATTGCGTTTAAAATCACTTTTCCATAAATCTAGGTTATTCATACGACACATATCACCTTAATCTACTACAAAAATTCTATTTAGACGCTGGCGGTCGGGTCAGGACCGAAAACATAAAATTTTTTTGTTTAAAACTCAACCGAACCATCCTCACAAGTGTGAAAACATTTTAATTCCCAAAATGAGCTTTGTCAAAATCGACTTGCTCAAAATTTACGCTAAAGTCAACTTTTCAGCTTTCATTGGGAAAACTGACAAGGTCGAAAGACTTCGAAATACGAAATTAAAATATTTTATAATACTTAACCCTGGACAAGTTACCGATTATCACAGTCTAACCCCCTTAAAGGAATTTCGCCCCGAAATTCAACTTAAATCATCGAATCATAACATCGAGAGGAAATTTCATTCCTCGACGTATCACATTAGATCACTAGGGTTTAGTCTTTTCAAGCAAGGTTTCTTTCGATTCCTCTAAAGACTAAGTTTTTCCACAGTCCAATTCCTACACTATCTCATGGTTAATCTACGGCTCTTTGGCCAACACTCACTCAAGATCCCCAAGTAAACCTTACTTGGTCAAACACTCCAGGCTCTTCCTTTCTAGGAAGACCGTTTCATTGTCTAAACCTCATCATTATTTGGCTTAAACTTTTTCTAAATCAATCCTACTCATCGAGTACCTTAAATCTCACTTCACTTAGATAGGTCAAGATACCTCTCAAAAGCTTACACAAGAAAAAGTATGATCAGGTTTCAAATTCGATTCACTACAATTCCTTCCAACTTTCCCCGTGACCATTCACGGTCTCTCACCTTCCTATTAGCCTTTCTAACGAAACGGTATAATCGAACAACTCGAATATATTTCAAGTTTACGGAATATACCAACTAAATTGTACACTAACCCTCACAAGAAATGGGTGTCCGCCCTAACACGAGAGACTAATCGTAACACAACCACGCACGGGTAACTGTTCTCACCAGCACTGATCTTATCTATCTAACCGATAATTACACAAAATACTGCTAGTCACTAAAAAAAATTCGAACAAAATTTCCTTCACTGTTATAAAAACAATTTTAATACAAATCATCTAACAACTAATAAGGATTAGTCATAACTACCACTACTCGAAAAAAAAACTTTTATAATCATAATACCGACACTAACCAACGCTACTCGGTTTAGTGATGTACACAAACTACTAACCAAACCTCATACATCCTACACATCTCCTCTGGGCTCCTGTCCTCTCCTCATACTATCAACAATCTTAGCCAAATCCAATCGCGTAGGCCTCTCCTTTGCGATCTGTAATCGCAACTCTCGGTTCTCCATCTGC
Organism: Tanacetum coccineum; assembly: GCA_026074375.1. Lineage (NCBI taxonomy): Eukaryota > Viridiplantae > Streptophyta > Magnoliopsida > Asterales > Asteraceae > Tanacetum > Tanacetum coccineum. Next base: position 8,035 of record BQNB010150301.1, read on the forward strand.
GTATCACTAATGGCATGTCACAAAGCTACTCTCTGAGCATCCGTCTGACCTGCCCACGACTTCAGGGCTAATACTGGTCTCTAAATCGCTCCAAAAGTCACTGCAACCCTCTCCTACTCATGCTCTAGGCTCCTAAGTCAATATCTCTGGGAGAAGATCTCATCCCTGACTGCCCCTGACCTAGTAAACAACTCCCTTATATCCCTATCATGCCTCTCAAACAAAGCAGGTGATAGCTCCCTTAATCGTATCGTATGATCATGAATCAACCCTCCCTGCATCTCAACCTAGGTTCCCAACTCAATCAAAAATCCTTCAGCCTCAGTCGTAGCGGGTGAAGCTACAGGCGATGGAACGGTTAGTGGTATCATGGGTGATGAAATCGGCGAAGGAACGATAGAAGGTGCTGGAGAAACAAGAAGTAAACCAGACGACCACTCAGAAGATGGCAGTGTCTGAACAGGTAGTGCTGGTGGTGGGTAAGTAGGAGCATCAATGTAAGCCCTACCATCCTCTAGGTCTATCTATGTAGTGAGTGTGAGCTGCCTAAGTGCCGACACTCTCTCTGGTCTCTCAGGCTCTGGTACAAATCCAGAACCCTGACCTACCTCAAATACACTGGGCATCTGACCCTCTCCCTCTCTCGATTGCTATCCTCCCGGCGTATCAATGCCTCATAACCCATCCTAGAGTCTCACCATGGCATGTTTTCCAATAACGGGGCATTGCCGCTGCTGACCCTTCAAGTATAACCACATCCGCTCCTAAACCTAGACTCTAACTCTCATATGGGGCCTCGTCCCGCAGCTAGGGACCCTCGTCAACCTGCAGCCAGGACCTCTCAGTCCTCTGCGTCCTCGCTTCTCACTATCGAAATCTGAAACTCTCCTCTACCGCCATCATCCTCCTCACTACTTATCACTACTCCAATAACTCAGTTGTACCCCGAGACTATTTTGTAAAGGAAGGTCTTGGTGGTGATGATGATGCGTGAATACTCTCGTAGAGGCCTAAACCTCTTACGGACGTTTCGAATCAGAAATAAACTGCCACTCTGCTATACTAGCAGAGAGAGCTACTCGGTGAAATCCACAGTGCGAAACACGCCAAGGCCATACGTGCGGTCCTACAGAGAAATGGAACCAATGTGGGTGAAGTATGGGTAAGTGGTGATTTGTTAAAAGTGGTGTGGTGAAATCCGATGGCATGGATCTCGCACCGGACGTGTCAAAATCCTCTGACTCCTCAGCATGACGTGTGGGTGGTGTATTATCAGGTAGTGAAGTGGGTGGTGCTACAGTGTGGGGGTGACTCAGGTGTCTCAGTCTTAACAGTGTTGTCCTCAAAAAGGTTGGATCTCAGTGTCCCTCTCAACTACATAAAGCCTGTTCTAATAGCATCATAACGGATCCTTAGGAAATGTCAACGGCCACTCAGGGCTCTGAGCTCCGTCAACCTGGGTGGAAATCTCTAGGTCAACAAACACTAGGGTAAGCATCTTGTGATAACACGATAAGAAGGGTATAAATATTTCATAAAGTATCATTATCCAAATTAACAGCATCATTATGCTTACATATACAAATCATCACTGCGTTCGAAATTGACGTCGTAAAGTTATACACTCAAACACACAACACACCACACACACACAAACAAAACACACTTATATATATATATATATATATTGTTTATATATTATATATATATATATATAATACTATATATATTATATTTTATATATAAATAGCTTTATTATATATATATATATATATCAGGAAGAATACGAACAACAAATAAACACCGACCAGGTTCGATACCGACTAGGAAACTTCGGTCCTCACATAGAGCACATTAAATCTACAAAAGGCATTATCCTTAATTCATTTCGCTACCTGCGGACATTTCCACTAAAAGTCTAGGCAACATGCGCTACTCTAAGGCAAGCACGGCCAACACTTTAATCAATCAACATTCGCTACCGCGATAATTTTACCGACATTCTCAAGGCATCGCCACTATACTTCTAAGCAGCCATGGCAATCCGAAAATCAATATGCTCTCAAACTCAACACTCGGAAGTGTTCTCATCATTTTACATCCTATCATTTTTAGGTGGTCTCATTACTCATACATCCCTTCCATCCTCCAACATAACTTTATAAAACTAACCTCATCATTTCATAGTCCTTTATAAATTAAGCATAGTTGATCAGGCTATGCATAATTTAGGAAATACGATGAACTGCTCAGGCTAGTTAACTTTTGTCATGTTTAAGGTTTTACTAAAAACAGACTTCACTTTGGTTATATTTGCATTTTTATTTTATTTTATAAAAACTGGCATTCTCTATAACCTGGCTCTGGATACCAATCTGTCACACCCCGTCAGTAGCGGAAACACAGGATGCAACGATACCGTTCATCGCACAAGATACAAGATCATACACTTTACAATTTACAAAGAAAAGAAATTTGGGTTTACATTAATTTTACAAGTTAAGACTTGATAATAAAATAAACAAAACCCATCTTGACCCAATCCCATTGGGTTTGCATCTTTGATCTTCCAACATCATTCACATACCTTTAATTGACACACCTGAAAATGATACTCGAAAACGTCAACAATAATGTTGCTGAGCTCATAGGTTTGACCTTAAACCAAAAGATGTGCCAATATCTCAAAACATTGGACAATAGTGCAATATGACAGTGAATATATGCAAATCACCCATGACTTAGCATCCCCGCTAATCATGTAGCACGACCTAGCATTCTCGTTAGTCGATCACCATGCCCTAGCATCCCCGCTAGTCATAAAAACTGCATAGGCCAATGCTCTTGGAGTCGCAACTCCGATATGTCACTTACGCACCTAAAGGGCCTACCAGCTGGAGCACTATATTAGGGCAGGACCACACTAGACATGGCAAATCTTGACATGCCAAACACAGTACATGCAAGTAAAATCACATCACATATATTCACATAGCAATCATAAGCATATAATTGTCCCAAAAACAAAACCACGTTTTGCACGGTTCAGAAAAAACAATTCAAAACACATTTGAGTATCATTTTCCACCAACGGAAAAATAGTAGAAAAAGGGGCTACGAGAACTCACCTCAACAATAATAATGCAAACTGCATAAATCTCAAACTCAATGCACAAATAATCTCAACGCAAGCGCACAGCAGTACCCGGCCACGACCTAATCATTTACGACACTTTATTAATGTTTGTACAAAGTTGTCTTATTGTACAAGTATTCGTCTTTACTCACACCAATATTCTCAATTCCGTTACTAACACCTCTTTCCTTATCACAAAACCTTTACTCTTTATCTCATAACAAAACCGTTATCTTTTACCAAAACCGTTATCTCATAACAAAACCGTTATCTTTTACCAAAAACTGTTATCTCATAACAAACGTTTTAGTATTATGGTTGTATGGTACTTAAGTAAAATAACTCAATGCACTTGGGCTAAGTGCGACATCAATACAAAACACTCAAACACATCCAACAGCTTGAACGAAACAACTGACCCAACGGTCCAAGAGAATCCGACGAGAAATAAGTGGGAGTTCGAAGATCAAAAATAACGAATAAACATTTCCGCGATGTTAAAGTATACATATACTTAAATATATTTATAATAATAAAATAATAATATTTTATTATTTTCGTCTCTTTATCGGCTCAAAAGGGTAATTGTAAAACCTTGTCATTTTAACATAACCACGCTTGATCTTTAAATCTCGACACTTAAAGTTTATTAAAAGTCATGTTTCGTCCTTTAACTGAATCAACACAAAATAAGTTTTCACAATATTTTCTAAGTGTAGGATTTTTTACAAAAATTTCGGCATGACCCGTTCGTTTATACAACATTTTCTAAGATTTTAAAATCTCACTTCTAACGCTTTTCCCAAATTTTCAAGTCTAAATACTTTTCCCAATTCTCACCAATCCTTCGACTAAACGCCAAATTCTATATCTCAAAAATACTTTAGCAAAACGCATTTCCCTCCATCGACTTTCAATATTGACACGAAACATGTTTCACTTAAAAAATCCACTTTAAACGTATTAAACCACTAGTTTTCGCTTATTGGGCCTTAAGGCCCATTAAAGATCCAAAACGTTTTTACTAAGTGTTAAAATCCGTTTTATTATCTTAAACTCGATGCCAAAATATAAGTTCACAATATAAGTTTGAAAACCATTATAAGCTATAAGTCAATAATATTTCATATACAAAATAAGCCAAAAATAAATCAAAACCACATGAACCGAAATCAATTATAAGCCGAAACCCAATAAGTCAAACCAAAATAGGCCGAACCAAGTAAGCAAAATAAAATAAGCCGAAACTTTTATTAGCCGAACCATAATAAGCCAAAACCAAATAAGCCGAAACAAATAAGCCATAAATAAGTCGAAAATAAGCCCAATATATAAGCCAAAACCATGCCAATGGGCCAAGCCCATCATCCTTTTTCTTCCTTATTTTCTTTCTTGTTGGGTCGAAACAACCATAAGCCCAAAAAAATAAATAAGCTCAAACTAAGCTTATTTTTTTAAGCATCTTTCAAAATAATCCCAAAAGTACATTGACAAAATTATAAAAATACCACCACAACCAAAATATTCAAACTTTCGACCCTTGTTTCCTTTTGTTCGAATTTGACGCAAACAAACACCCCTTTTTATACACTTTTCATTTTCAAGAATCGATTTTTATGACGATCGACTTGTACAACTAGTATTATGACACCATAATAAGCATAGAAGTACAACTTAAATTAAATTTAGAAAACTTACAACTTTGGCGAGTTCGGTTCGGTTTTGACGCAAGGAGAGACCCAAAAATCTTTTCTATAACTCGTGTCTATCTAATATCAACCCACTATCGATCTTTTAACCCCGTGTTCTTGGTAATCATCAAAAATCAATGTTTCTTGTTGTTTGGTTGCTCGTCCGAAATTGAGAGGGTGAGGGAGAGAGTATTTTTTTTGTTGCTTGATTTCAAATTAGAATGAAATAATGTCAAGGTTATGACAAAAAAATTTGTACCATGCATGGACAACCAAGGCTAAAAATATGCCTTGTTGTCTCCTTCTTGTTACACGTCCCAAATGGGATCTTAGGGGGGTCTCAGGTTCATCCTTTCGTGTCGGGATTGCTTAAAACCTCAAAGTTTAACGATTTACAACGTTACCCAAGTTTAATTAATATTCCCATTGCGTTTAAAATCACTTTTTCATAAATATAGGTTATTCATACGACACATATCACCTTAATCTACTACAAAATTCTATTTAGACGTTGTCGGTCGGGTCAGGACCGAAAACATAAACTTTTTGTTTAAAACTCAACCGAACCATCCTCACAAGTGTGAAAACATTTTAATTCCTAAAATAAGTTTTGTCAAAATCGACTTGCTCAAAATTTACACTTTAACGACTGTGACAGTCTTTTTACCGAATTTTACGAAAATAACCGTTTTCTGAAAACTTTCAAATCACACGCCAACGATTTACGTTTTAAACCAACGTTTTCAAAATCATGAATTTATTAAATAAATAAGCTCATTACACACTTCCAAATCACTTAAACTTGTTTCCAAATAAATTGTCGTGCCGGTACGCGTTGCGTGACAATTTTCGGGGATCACGAGAAAGCTTCTCGGAATTATTTAAAATACTAACAAAATACTCCGAAATGGAAAGACGAATCAAAAGTGATTCTCTTCCAAAATTCAAGACTCCTCCAAAATCCCGGTTAAGCCGTAACCGTTTTACGCAAAATAGTCAACTGAAGTCAACTTTTCAGCTTTCATCGGGAAAACTGACAAGGTCGAAAGACTTCAAAATACAGAATTAAAATATTTTATAATACTTAACCCTAGAAAAGTTACTGGTTATCGCAATCATATCTATCATACCTATGGTGAGTGTGTTGATTTGATTTTGTTGCATGCTAACATAGGGTCATGATAGTTCATTTTTGTCCTACCTTGTTTTGTTAATCACAGTGAAAAAGGTATAATTTGTGTTGGCTAGTATCTAAAACTATGACTTCACCAACATATTTGGGGACATTTTTAAACATCATTTTCAGGTGAGGCATCTGAGAAATGTAAAGTTAGGAAGCTTGGCTAGTGAGACCGTAGGCTTGCATGCGGAGTTTATCTCCTAGTTTTCATAACGTACTTTGTTTGAATTAATACTTTGAATGTGATTGACTATTTAGGTTTTGAGATATTTTCGTTTATGTCTTTTTATTGACGTGACTCTTTTACCTCAACACAATACCCTTTTTTCTTGTGTTAGGTATTGTCATGACACATTGTATCCATTTTTGTTTTGCTTAATGCATTGTAGTTCCTTCTATTGTTGACACCATTGTGTTTTTTTGTTTTGGGATGGATTTTTTTTAATACCCCCCCATATTATGCCTCGTGTTTCCGCCTTGGCGGGTGTGACACTATAGGCCCGCACATTTTCCCCTCCCTTGTAAAAATTCCAACCCTCACAAATCAAACACCAATCAGACAAATTTAAAACCCTACAAAGTGATGGGGTTAAGTTCACTGAGATGAGAAGGTTCTGAAGATGTCAACATTAATGGGGAGAATGTGGATTAATGTTGACTGAGTTTTACTTGGAACGTGCATGAGAAATGGTCTATAACGTTTTCCATGATACCAGGTGGTGGACCGAGTTTGTAGTATTCTAGTTACTGTTTTTTGAGAATAAATAGCCTAGTGCAGAAAGTGTTTTTCATTGTATTCCACTTTCATATCCTCTATAATGTCACTTTCCTTCTTTTATTATCACCATTTCATCATTCAAGCCTTCTTTAATCCAACAGAAGAGACGTAAAGCAGACGGTACTCCGTTTGCTTTCAATAAGAAGGTCGATTGATTGTTATATATAATTTGATTGCATTGTATGTTTATATAGTTTTTGTATTGACTCATCATGAAATTTTGTTACATATATGTTACGGTTAGGGTTTAGTGGTTTTTAGGAATTACATTGTGACGAATGCAAATAATTACTATAACAGTTTTTACTTAGTTTCTTGTATTTTTTTTGAAAAATTTACATTACGTAGCTGCATGAAAGTCCGTGAGAGGATGCCTCTCACATAATTGTAGTCTGTGCGTTGATTCTTCATGAGATGGTGATTTTGTGTTTTTGTTAGAGTTAGGGTTTCGTGTTTGTTTCCGGAATTGTAGGTTAATTGCGTAAAGTGATCATCATAGGAGATATGGTTGGATTAGGAACTTGCACTTTTTGAGAAGTATATATTGTTACTAAAGTTTTGAAGGAAAGTGAGGTAGATGGATAGGTGGCGTGTAAAGTGAGGTACATGGCGGTGGTTTTTAGTGTGTAACATTAGTTGTTGAAAGGAATGTTTCAAAAATCGAACCGGCAAGTAACTAGTTGGCAGACCGATTCAGTTTTACGGCTCAACCCGTCTAATCGGCTGAGAAGTTTTGACAACATCACAACGAATAGTCCACAACACAACAACCAAATAGAAACGACATTAGCTAAGGAAAACATCATATAAGCATGTCCATACATCCGAAATCAACATTTTGAATCTTACCAATTCAAAACACAAACATAAAATTATAAGATGATCAAAATCCAAAAGATGGGGAAAAATGGTTGATCGGTTTACGTTGGTTCGGTCCGGTTTTCAAAACATTGGTTGTAAATGTATGCTGTATATTTTGTTTTCTATGCTCCTATGTACTAGTTATGACTTATGAATACTTGTTACCGGTTGCAGGTAGGTAATGTATGTGCAATGATTGCGCGGATTTGGTAATGATAGCAATATCTAGGATGTGTTTCGATTAGCTTATTTAGATTTCGAAAATACAAACACTCCGGTTTGAGGTTATCGTTAGATTGAACACTGGGAACTGATGCATGTAGATTTTCTGTTTGAAATTAGCACAGTGCACAGTAGCAATAAGAGATTAGACTT
>BQNB010150302.1:0-12007 GCA_026074375.1 Tanacetum coccineum
AATATGCCCAAAATACGTGCTTAATCATTTATTTTTGTGTTTTTAGAATTTGGAGAAAATACATGTGACATGGACTCAATTTGGGAAGAAACGGGACAAGATTGCAGCTTTACACAAAGTAACTTTCAAAGAGTGCGTATAGTGTCAGGAGACGGCGTCTGGATTTGTGGCGACGTCGTCTGAGCTTACAAGAGATGGCATCAAGACCTTTGTGACGGCGTCATAACCTAACCGCCTCAATGAAAATCTAGAAGATTCGGCGAAGCGACGGTGTCAGGATTCTCGCGACGCCATCGCGATCTATTTCTTATATATACACATTCGTTTTTAGAATTTTAGTGTGGAACTTTTGGGAGACAAACCATATACTTAGGTTTCGAGTTTACCAGCTTTTAAGGTCGTTTTTAGGGTGTAAAAACCCTCTTGTATCAGCCTTATACTCATGTTTTAATCAAGTGAAGTCATTTATCCCTTAATATTTCAATATGTCTATGTGTTGACTGATTAATTATTGTTCTTCGCTTGTCTTTAACATGCTAGGCTAGATCTATTAGTATTTACTTATGATTGCATAAAACTTAGTTTATAGATCCTTTTAATATTGCTTCTTGTGATGGATGTGCACGTTAGGATCTAGAAAACTGGCTATAAAATATTACATTAGCATAGACGTCTAGGAAAACGTGAGTGTGTAGAAAGGATACCATCGGTAACAGTCTTCATACTACCTTACCCCTAATATAGTTGATCACTCTTAAGTGTTTTAATGCATGTAACGTACTCTTAGGGGCCTTGTAATAGTCTTCATACTACCTTACTTGTGCGTTGCCTTAACGAAATATTACATAGATGGCAGATTCATATAATTTGTTCATGACCTAAGAAATACTTACACAGATCATCACAAGTGTGACAAAGCAATATGATTAGGAGAAGAAAACTAAGGAGTAGTGCATGATTAAGTAAATATGTTTATTCACCCATACGAGTTCTTACCAAAGTAGTTTAGACTTAATTGGAGTTTAATTAGTTTAAAACCAAAACCCCCTTCTTAAAACCAGAATTTTACTTGCTTTCTATAGAATATAAAAATACAAAAATAATCCTCTCTCAGCCTCTTAGATCTTAGTTAGATTTTGTTCGAGCCTTCACACGATATTCCCTTAGAGAATGATAACAACCCCCGATTCCTTGTTATAATATACTGCAACGATTAGGTACTCTGTCTAGGGAGTTGTAAAACTTGTTGCGTTTACAATGACCACATCAAGTTTTTGGCCCCATTTCTGGGGAATAGTATAGATTTTGAACTTTATTTATCTTAGGTCTACTCGCTTGATTCCTATCAAGTGATATTTTAATTTTTGTCAATTAGCTTTCTTGTAGTCTATCTTTTCTTTGTCCCCTTTGTTTTGTAGATCTTTTTTGTTGACCTCCATGGAAAACGAAGATCCTATCCGTACTTTCAGAGATTACTCCAGACCTCGCCACGAGGGCTATCGAAACACCATTGAGCTCCCCGATGGGAACAATGTGGTGCCTCTGCGATCCGGCACCATCTGGTTGCTGCAAAGCGGATGCTCATTCCACGGACTTTGGTCTGAGGATCCAAACCAACATCTTAAGGATTTTCTAAAACTTGTGGACTCACTTGACCTTGATGTTGCAAATAGGAAAAGGACGCGCCTGCATTTATTTCAATTTTCCCTTCGCGATCAAGCTAGCAATTGGCTTGAACGTCTTTCAGCAGGATCCATCTCCACTCAGGAGGATCTTACTACTCGTTTCCTTGCTTAATTATTTCCACCAGTAAGGACTTCTTAACTTTAAAATGACATCTTGATGTTCCAACAACATCAAGTTGAATCTCTTTTTAAAGCATGGACTCATTTTAATGACTTACTCCAAAAAGTCCCTCATCATTGCATTGATCTTTGGTTCAAAAACTAATTTTTTTACGATCATGTCTCTTTTCACCTTAAAAGTGAAATTGATCGCGTTGCCGGCGTCAAGCTTCGCGATAAAAACGCTGAAGAATCTTAGGAAATCATAGATAATCTTGCTCTTTACGACCATGAAGGCTGGGATGATCCAAGAGACTTCTCTAAACTGGTCAAGGCAATTTCTTTGCCTCATAATACACCAAAAACGCTTGACCGGCGACTTTTTGAGCTCGAAGACCAAATTAGCTATTTGCTAAAAGGATCAAGGACGACACCTAAAACAAGCTCAACGCACGTTCCTCAAGCATATGCCAAGGTGATTTCTTTAAAACCACGCTCATAAAACTTTAACAAGCCACAAAGGCAAAATTCTTTTACTTTTCAAAAACGTGCTCATCTGGGTCTCCAAAACCAAATACTTGAACCTAGATTTGAAACTCGAGTACAAGGCTACATGGATGCGCATACTGAAAGAATGGAGTGGTTTGAAGAAGCCATCTTTAAGCAAAGAGAGGAAATCAACGACATGATGGCAGAAATGTTTGGGCTTTTGAAAGAACTTACAACAAGTAGGATTCCGGAAAAAGTATTGGTAAGAGAAGAGGCTAGACACCCCATCACTAAGAACGTTAATGCCATCTCCCTTGTTAAAATAGAGAAGGAGAAGAATACTGAAAACAACAAGGCTGTTGACGAAAACTTTATAGAACTTAGTGAATTAAATGCACTAAATCCTGAAGAAGTAGTCAATGTGAAAAAGAAGTGGAAAACAGAACTGATAATGAGGAAATTAGGAATATAAGGGACGAGATAACAGGAGAAGGAATCGAAGAACTAGTGGAGATGCCTACGTCACAACCCATAGGGTATTACCTAAAACACGAAATCAATAAGAAAATAATCGAGGGTCTTATATGCAATCAAAGGTATAATGACTCCTTGCTAGCAACACGTTTAGGTAAGATGGACCATGACACCTACAATTCGTTACACGTGGGACCTATGTACAGTGCAATCCTCAAGAAGAAAATAACAAAAAAATGAGAATATGGAAGGCAATTTTGTGATACCATGTAACATAGGAGGATTAAAATACATGGATGCCTTAGTCGACCAAGGATCCTATGTGAGTGTTATGACCCTTTCCATCTACAATAGATTAACCAACGAAAAGCCCGTAGGAACCAACATTAGACTCTCCATAGCTAGTCATTCGTATATTTTTCCTTTAGGTATAGCTGAGGATGTATTAGTTGAGATAGCGGGTTATGTCCCCGTAGATTTCGTGATCATGGATGTTAATGAAGATAAGAGAAACCTTTCATTTTAGGAACACCATTCTTAACAACAGCTAAAGCCTAGATTAGGTTTGATAAAGGGACAATAACTTTAAAATCGGGAAAGAATAAAATAAATTTCTTCAAAATCCTTGAGTCCCATCGTAGAGTCGAAGTAGAAATCAAGAATGACATAGATCTCGCAGCCCCACTAATACTGTAAGTAGGCTGATTTTAGAATGAGAAGAAATAATCAAATCCACCAAGAGAGAGAGACGGAGTTTAACAATGGAGAAGTAAGGTGTTTAACGATGGACGTTCCGCACTCGTGAATGAAGGAGGTGAAGTAAATGACGAAGGAGAACTCACGTAAGGAGTGTGACTTCGAGTCTAGCTACAAGGCTCATAAATAAAGAAAAACGCTTATTGGGAGGCAACCCAATCCATTTTATTTTCCTGCATTTTAGGAATGTCTTGTGTGTCTTGTGTCTTGTTAGAGTCATATGTTTGTGCTAAATAATTTTTGTGGTTTATACAGTATTTTTCTAGGAAATGACTAATAGGAATTGCGTGCAAAATGTTTTCCAAGAAAAACGAATGTGAATTTTCACAGTCCCTGGAGACGACGTCAGGATTTATCCTGACAGCGTCACGTCTCTAGAATTGTAAAATTCGAAATATTATTATTTTTGAAAAATTAAATTTGTATACTTTTCATAATTTGTAATTTTCCTAAAACTTGCAGAAAACCATGATTAAATTAGCACATTCATCCTATCTTTATTGCTTTTGTAGTGTTAAAACCCTAATCATATCATTGTATATTATTATCCTGACAATTTTACGCTAGGTGTATTGTTTTTTGTCTTTGATTTGCAGGTTACATTTAATGAGGAGAAGCCCAGGAGTTCCTAGAAGTTTTGATGAGGTGTCATTTTATATACTTTTTCGGGATCATTTAACCCACTAAATCATGCAAATATGCCCAGATTATGTGCTTAATCATTTGTTTATGTGTTTTTAGCACTTGGATGGCTTTTGGAGGAAATACACGTGACTTTAGGACTCTATTGGAGAAAAATTCGGGACAAGACTTACGACTCTTACACCAACTATCTTAAGAAAAGTACGTTGCGTGGGGAGAGGCATCGCCGGATTACAAGCAACGTCGTCATAGTTTATCAAGTAACGGCGGTTCTTGGAATTATAGTTATCAAGTAAGTAACGACGTTCATGGAAATTCTAGCAGATGGCATCAGGGCGAAGCCGACTTAAAAACCCCTAGAAGACCATGGCGGCACGACGGTGTCAGGAACATAAAGCGACGCTTTTGGCAGCCTTTGGGCTCGTTTTGAATTTGTCAAAACCCTCTTGTAACATCCTCAACTGCATGACTTAATCAAGTGAAGTTCATTTATCCTTTATCACTTAATATGTCTATGTGTTTTATGATAGATTCTTGTTCTTCTCCTTTATTTGCCATGCAAGGCTAGATCTATTAGTATTTACTTATGATTGCATGAAACTTAGATTGTAGATCTTTTAATGTTGCTTCTTGTGATGGAATGTCTGATATTTGGCTTTAGAAAACTAGCCTTAAGTTTATTTACTTACTTAAATTGGCATAGGTCGGTCTAGGGAAACGTGGTGTTGTAGAAAGGGATACGATCGGTAAACTGTTTCCATTACTACCTTACCCTAATATGGTTGATCCCTCTTAAGAATATTTCAATTTGATTTAATATTACTCTTAGGGGGCTTGTATAGTCTTCATACCTACCTTACTTGTGCGTTGCCTTAACGGAATATCAAATAGACGGCAGGTTCGTGTAATTCGTTCATGACTTAGGAAATACTTACACAAATCATCACAAGTGTGACAAAGCAACAGGATTGGGAGAAGCAATATGAGGAGTAGTGCATGATTAAGTAAATGCGTTCGTTTATCATATAGTTATTACTAAAGTAGGTTAGATTATTATTAGTTTAATTAGATAAAAACAAACCAACCTCTCAAACCATGATTTTACATGCTTTCTATAAAATAAAAATACAAAAAGAATCTTCTCTCAACCCCGTAGACCTCTGTTAGATCTTGATCAAGCCTTCCCAACCTATTCCCCTAGAGAACGATAACAACCCCCCGAGTCTTGCCTATACTACTCTACAACGATTAGGTACTCTGCCTATGGAGTTGTAAAACTTCTTGTAAAGTCTTACGAATACCGCACATCAAGTTTTTGGCATCGCTGCCGGGGAATAGTTAGGTTTCGACCATTGTTTAACTTAGGTATACTCGCTTAATTCCTATCAAGTGAGATTTTTTTTTGGTATATTAGCTTTCTCGTAGTCTATCTTTTCTTTGTGTTATTTGTTTTGTAATCCATTTTCGTTGACCTTTATGGGAGACGAAAATCCTATCCGTACTCTTGGAGATTACTCCAAACCTATCCACGAGGGCTATAGGAACACCATTGAGCTCCCCAAAGGGAACAATGTGGTGCCTCTTCGATCCGACACCATCCGGTTGGTGCAAAGTGGATGCTCATTCCACGAACTTCGGTCCGAGGATCCAAACCAACACCTTAAGGATTTTCTAAAACTAGTGGACTCACTTGATCTTAACAGTGACAATAGGGAAAGAACTCATTTGTGTTTATTTTAGTTTTCTCTTTACGATCAAGCTAGCAATTGGCTTGAACGTCTTCCAGCAGGATCCATCTCCACATGGGAGGATCTTACTACTCGTTTCCTTGCTCAATTCTTTCCATCGAGAAGGACTGCAAAACTCTGAAATGACATCCTTATTTTCCAACAACATCAAGGAGAGTCTTTCTATGAAGCATGGACTCGTTTTAAGAACTTACTCCAAAAGTCCCTCATCACGGCATCGATTGTTGGCTTAAAATTCAAAATTTTCATGATCATATCTCCTTTCATCTTAAGTGCGAAATTGACCGCGGCGGCGGCAAACTTCGTGATAAGAATGCCGACGAATCTTGGGAAATCATTGAGAACCTCGCCCTCTACGACCATAAGGGCTGGAATGACTTAAAAGACTCCTTCAAACCGGTCAAGGCTATTTATATGTCTCAAGGCACCTCAAAAACACTTGACAGAAGACTTCTTGAGCTCAAAGACCAGATTAATTTCTTACTGAAGGGGTCATGACCGACACCTAGATCAAGCTCAACACACGTCCCTCAAGCATATGCTGAAGCAGTTTACTTAAACCCTTACCCGCAAAACCTTAATGAGCCACCAAGGCAAATTATTTCACTTTTCATGAACGTGTCCACCCAAACCCTCAACCCCAAGCGCTAGAAACCCCTTTTGAGGATCGAGTACGAGACTACATGGAAGCACACACCGAAAGGATGGAGAGGTTTGAGAATGCCATTTTCAAACAACGAGAGGAGATCAACGATAGGTTGGCAGAGATGTTCGAGCTTCTTAAGGAACTCACAACTAACAGGGATCCTGAAAAAGTATTAATCAGAGAAGATGCTAAACACCTCGTCACCAAAAACGTAAATTCCATCTCTCTTATCAAAGGAGAGTGAGAAATGAATGCCGATGATGATGCAACGTCCAGCAATAGCATTGAAAGACCTGACAGATCAAATATAAAGGTGCAATTGAATGAAGTCGAGAAGAAGAACGAAGCTAAAAATGGGACCAAAAACAAACCAATCAAAAGTGCTGAGAAGGAACCCACACAAGTGGAAGAATAAGAATAAGTGGAGGCACCTAACTCTTAGCCAGTAGGGTATTACTTGAATCATAGAATCAATGAAAAACTAATCGAAGAACTTGTGAAAATCATAGGTTCAATGACTCTATGTTAGCAGCTCGAGTAGGAGAAATGAAATAGAAGACCTATAATTTGTTACCTATAGGGCCCGTTTATGAAGCAATCCTTAAGAAAAAGATAACAAAGAAGGAGGACATTGGAGGAAATTTTGAAATACCCTGTAACATAGGAGGGTTGAAACACATGAATGCCCTAGTAGACCAAGGATCCAACGTAAACGTCATGCCTCTCTCCACCTACGAGAAACTAACCAACAAATGGCATGTTATGATGGACGTTAGACTTTCCTTAGCTAGCCATTCGTATATCTACCCTTTAGAAATAGCAGAGGACGTATTAGTCGATGTTGCTGGTTATGTGTACCCCGTTGACTTCTTGATCCTAGATATAAAAAAGGACGAAAAGAGACCATTCATCATGGGAAGACCATTCTTGACTACCGCTAAAGCCATGATTAAGTTTGATAAAGGGACCATAACTTTGAGATCGGGAAAAAGTAAGATGAGTTTCCATAGGATACCTGAACCTCTTTGTAGGATCGAGAAGGGGATTAAAAATAATATTGAGCCTATAGCCCCTACTACGACTGTAAATAGGCTAGTTTTAGAATGGGAGGAAAGGATAAAACTTCACCAAGAAAAGGAGATGAAGTTTATCCAATGGAGGAGCAAAACTTTCAAAAATAAGCATCCAATGTTCGTGAAGGCAAAAAGAGAAGTGGAAGATGAAGGAGAAGTCACGTAAGGACGTGTGACTTCGAGTCTAGCTACAAGATTTATAAATAAAGAAAATCACTTTTTGGGAGGCAACCCAATATTTATTTTTCCCGCATTTAGGAGTGTCTTGTGTTTTAACTCTTTATCATTTATTCTTATATGTTTGAATTATATTTTAATCATGCTTTGTTTTGTTTTTCACTTTGTCTTATTAACAATCAAAGGTATTTTGTATAAAATAAGTGTAGGAGAAATAATCCGGTTTATAAAAACCGATTCAAACATATAAAATAAATCATTTAGATTAATTCGCGTCAGTTTTAAGTCATTTGATTGTAATGATTAATTTCCATGTTTTATGTAGTATTTTCTACAGGAAACAACTAATAAGATTGAGTGCAGGGAAATTTTTTGGAAAAACGAATGAGAAGTTTTCACAGTAGGTGGAGACATCGTCAGAAAATAGCGCGACGCCGTCTGGATTGTCAAGCAACCGCGTCAGGATTTTTCCTGACGTCGTCAAACCCCCAGACTTGTGAAAATTTGAACTTTTTCTATTATTTTCGAAAAATAATTCTGCACAATCTCTAAAATTTGTATTTTTCTTATAAACTTGCAAAAACCTTGAATTATATCATCACTTTCATCCTATCTTTACTGCTTTTATAGAGTCAACCCTAAAAGTTTCATTGTATGTATCATATCCCGCTGATTTTACGCCATGTGTGGTTTTCTTTGTCTTTGATTTACAGGTTATATTTGATGAGAAGAAGCTTGGAAGTTCTTAAGAAGTTTCATTAGACGATTCTCGGAGGATAATTTAACCAGTTATCGCATGTTTTTTCTCCATTATTGAGCAAACAAGGGGAGTACAAGTTTCTTTTACTTGTTTTCTTTTCCCTTTATTCGTTCATACAGGTACTTCTAAAGAACATTGGGGACAATGTTCAACTTAAGTGTAGGGGGAAATAAGCCTTAGAAACTATTCCTTCAATTGCCATTTGCTTTGTCCTTAAAATGATGGGTAATATGTCGAACATAGCGTAAAAGGTAATTTTAACCAAAATTTAAAAAAATTATGACACATACCGACGAAAACCAAGTATTAATAGCGTCTCATGAATAGGAATTTATATGACTAGCACAAAAAACCCTCAAAATTCCACCCTAAAAATGTGAGGTTCGCCTTTAGATCTTTAGGAATTCGGGTATCCATTTTTGATACCCAAGATAGTTTATACCTTTAGCTTGTTCGAGTTAAGGTTCGAATGCAGTCATATGTGTCTATTTCGTGGTTACAGATGTGTACGTATGGTCTTTGTCGCCTTTTCTAGAGCATTGGTATCAGTATTAAATTATATGAGTGTACCGGTAGTGTATTAAATTCTTGAACTTGTTTTTGTGATACATCCCGAGACCGCATAGTGAGAATTATGATTTGCTAAATGATAAGAGGCACTAGGATTAACCCATGTTTTAAACCTGTATTTGTTATGATGGCCACATAAATCATATAACTATCCCACACCCGTGCTTCACACTCATTTTTAGTGCAAGCCTCCTTTAGTACAACCCTTCGAGCCTATCCTTTTCACGGTTCTTGTAATTTTCTGGTTAATCTGGACTATTAATGAAGAGAATTGTTAACCCTTGAACTAATTGTTACACCCAAATTACCTTAGCCTACCTTATATGTACTCACTTTTAGTACATTATTGTTTTAATCCAAGTTAATTATTGAGTACACGGTTGCTAAATCCTTATCCTTGTAAATACAGTTTTGAGACGATTGGGATTCATGGTAGTATTTTTTCGTGGAAGAATGGGAAAGAAAAGTTAAATCAATATCCTCATATGTTTGTCAAATGATCTCCATGTTATGTTGATCCACCTCAATTCGGGTCATTAGTTAGATTGTAATTATGAGTTCTAAAACTCAAGTGTAGGGGTGCATTTATAAACTCCAAGTTATGATGTATTAAAAAAATAGAAAAGAAAAAGAAAAAAGATTGATGTAGAGTTATGTAGAGTTTGTATATCTTTGTCCGAGTCTTTGGCTTAGCAACCCAACCAGCGTGTATTCTTATAAATAATTAGCTAACCCTTTTACCTCAAATTCACCCAAAAAGCCACCCCAGATGTATCCCACCCGTTTCCATTTCTGTTTATGTTATCTTACACCTACACCCCATAATTCTTTTTTAAAGACCTCTTTGATAGTAATGACTAATACTTATGCCTAACGGTGGAGGTTTGATCTTTACCAAGTCTATGATAATTTATATACTATGACAGGTAACGAGTGTTAATTTTCTGTTTCCCATAGTTGTTATAATTTATTATATACCCGAGAGAAAGAGAGAATCCCAAACACTTATGTAAGGTGCTAGTATATTTTTTCTATGCTTTTTATTACGAGGTCTAAGTGGTTGTGTCATAAACTGCTTTTAAAGAATAGGTTAAATGCCCCTAATATTTCTATTGTTTAGGTAGAAAATCCCATTTGCTTGAGGACAAGCAAATCCCAAGTGTAGGGGTATTTGATGAGGTATCATTTTATACACTTTTTCAGGGTCATTTAACCCCCTAAATCATGCAAATATGCCCAGATTATGTGCTTAATCGTTTGTTTTTGTGTTTTTAGCACTTTGATGGCTTTTAGAGGAAATACGTGTGACTTGGGGTTAATTGGAGAAGAAACGGACAAGACTATGACTCTACACCAACTATCTTAAAGAAAAGCATACAGTGCGTGGAGACGGCGTCGCTAATTACAAGCGACGGCGTCAAAGTTATCAAGTGACGGCGTTATGGAATTCTAGACGACATCAGAATGAAGCCGACTTAAAAAACCCTAGAAGACCATTGCGGCATGACGACGTCAGGAACATAAAGCGACGCTGTCGCGCTTGTTTTCTTATATATACAAATCCGTTTTTAGGGTTTTAGGGTGTAACTTTTGGGAGACGAACCCTAGTTTTAGAAGACGATTTTGGAAGCCTTTAGGCTCGTTTTTAGGGTGTCAAAACCCTCTTGTGACAGCCTCAACTGCATGATTTAATCAAGTGAAGTTCATTTATCCTTTATCACTTAATATGTCTATGTGTTTTGTGATAGATTCTTGTTCTTCTCCTTTATTTGCCTTGCAAGGCTAGATCGATTAGTATTTACTTATTATTGCATGAAACTTAGATTGTAGATCCTTTTAATGTTGTTTCTTGTGATGGATGTGCGCGTTAGGCTTTAGAAAACTAGCCATAAGATATTAAATTGGCAAAGACGTCTAGGGAAACGCGAGTGTGTAGAAAGGATACAATCGGTAACAATCTTTATACTACATTACCCCTAATATGGTTGAATCCTCTTAAGATATTTCAATTGCATTTAATATACTCTTAGGGGCCTTGTAATAGTCTTCATACTACCTTACTTGTGCGTTGCCTTAACGGAATATTAAATAGACGGCGGGTTCGTGTAATTCATTCATGACTTAGGAAATACTTATACAGATCATCACAAGTGAGACAAAGCAACAAGATCGGAAGAAGCAATCTGAGGAGTAGTACATGATTAAGTATATACGTTCGTTTATCATATAGTTATCACCAAATTAGTTTAGATGATTATTATTTTAATTAGATAAAAACAAACCAATTTTACCTGCTTTCTATAAAATAAAAATACAAAAAAATCTTCTCTCAACCCCGTAAACCTCTGTTAGATCTTGATCGAGCCTTCTCAACCTATTCCCCTAGAGAATGATAACAAACCCCGAGTCTTGCCTATACTACACTACAACGATTAGGTACTCTGCCTAGGGAGTTGTAAAACTTCTTGTGAAGTATTACGACAACTGCACATCAAGTTTCATGTGTACGATTCTTGGATGACGATTTAGCCAGGATTATTTGTTTCTTCTCTTTTATTGAGCAAAACCAGTGGAGTACTAGTTTCTTTTGCCCTTTTCTTTTCCCTTTATCCTTTTATTTGGGTACTTTTAAGAACATTGAGGACAATATTTAATTTAAGTGTAGGGGGAAACACGCCTTAGAAAATATTCCTTCAATTGCATTTGCTTTGTCCTTAAAATGATGAGTAATATACCGAAACATAGCGTAAAAGATAATTTAACCAAAATTTAAATTTTTTTTGGCACGTAGCAATGAAAACTAAGTATTATTAGCGTCTCGTGGATAGGAGTTATATGACTAACACAAAAGACCCTACCACTCAAAAAAAATTCCACCTTAAAAATGT
>BQNB010150303.1:0-12500 GCA_026074375.1 Tanacetum coccineum
CAACAATTCGGTGGACTTCGTTACAAAGTTGTTTCCAACAAAAGTATTTGAGCAACTCGTTCAGAAGATTAGCATTCGATACTTGAAATACATATACATTAATTTGAGGAGGAGCATTATGCGCACTACACTCTTTTTCCCTTCATCAAGTTTTTTTTTATTCCATTGGGTTTTTCTTGGTAAGGTTTTTAATGAGGCAGTTTATGGGCGTATAATAAATGATAAATATCCAAGGAGGAGTATTGTAAAATATTATATGGGCTATGTATGGGCTTATGGGCTAATGGGCTATGTCTATTCATCTTGTATCTATAGGTACAAACTAGGGTTATACTATTAGCCTTATATATACAATTCTCTTGTAACCTCTGGAATCAATCAATAATATCTTCTCTTTTCCTCTATATTCTTGTTCATGATTATTCACAACATTTTGTGATATATAAAGGTGGAGAAAAATTGTGTCCCGAGTATCATCAATTATCATTCCTCGCCTTTTTATGGACTTTAATATACGACCAATATCTAGATATGAATTTCATTCCTCAAACTAATTTTTTTGTAACCAACACCTCTACCATAAAAGAAACTATTTTCCGACATACCAAATGCACCCTAATACATTCACACTATGAAATTGCCCCTTAATCTAAAAAAAATGTCACACAAAATAAAAGCAAAAGAAAGTACAAAAACACGCAAAAACACCTTTATGTAGCCTATCTTTCGTCACCACCAAAACTTTAATAGTCTCACATGAATCTGCAAATTCGAATGTTTTTAATTTTTACACTTAGTTATATTTTTTTAAGTATGTGGAAAGACTTTTTTTTTAATTTTAACTTTCATTGCAAACTTGTGATTTTAATGTTCTTTGCCTATTATCAAATATATAAAGGACATATGTTTCTTTGTGATTAGGTTCTTATTTGCCCCGTTATTGAACTGATATGATAGAATTGTTATATTAGACAACAAACTGATTTGGTGATGTACTATGGAATTTCTATGCCGTCTGTTACTTGATTGATATGGTTTATTCTCATACTACTGTTATAGTGATCTGTCGCCAAAGTTATTTTTTCGCAATAAATTTTATCTGTTCATCGTTGTCAGCAGAATGGCACAACAGAAAATTGGAAGTTTGGAACCAGGGGCACGAAACAAAATCTTAGACGCCAAGGTGTATCGTAAATTGAATGCCAACGATTTTCCAAAGGGAGCACCGCTTACCTACTGCTGTGTATTGCTTGACAAAGAGGTACATTTGATGAATTTACCTTTGCGAGAGCCATACGAACTGTTATTATCCATTTTACAACTCTTATTATCCATCTTACGATGAATTAATATGCATAGGGCAATAGCATACAAGTGAATATGGATGCGGATAATGTTGGGTACTTTGATTCTATCCTGGAAGTTGGTGGCTTATAGAATTGTGGACTTCGGATGTGAGGTGTAAGAAGAAAGGCTGGAAGCGGAAATATGGAGCAAAGTTAGTTCACATACCCAACAAATTCTGCATATGAAATAGCAACAATGGTTTTCTCTTTGAATATGGGAAAACCATCAAATGAACAATGGAAGTATCACCGGGTTCACGATGCGGGCTGAGATGTTACAACAGTTCGACAAGAGTTTGGTTTAATTGGTGGACAGTCCTGCCATTATTGCTGTGAGTATATGCTGACCGTCGTAGTTCAGAGGTACTCGCTGAACGCTTAAAGTAATCTGATAACATTTTCTATTTGAGATATGTAATCGCTTAACGCTTAAAGTGATCTCATAAGCAAGTCTCAGTATTAGCAAACCTATTACTAACATCCTCAACTGACGCCAGTTGAATAACCAAATCAGCACCTTGAACTGTTTCAGTATTACTCAATGAATGAAAATGTTCCTTTGGTTCTTTTGAGTTGTCATTAAGCATGCAAGCGTACGAGATTTGCTTCGTGCTACCATTCCCATCTTCACTGTTCGAGTTATCCACATAATCATGCAAATCCATCAATACTCTTAACCCTAGAGGCTAAACTACTAAGCAACAAACCGCTTTACCTCGAATATCTCAAACCCATAGACCAGAAAATAACAGCGGCCAACGATTAGAGAAGAAAAATAAAAACCTAAAAAATTAGGGTTTCACGACATCACTAGCAGCACTAATCGACTCCCATAATAGATGCAAACGTAATAATTATTCAATAAAGATCCGACACAAACAATTATGACAATAGCAACAGACCCAGGATATAATGAAACCCTAACCCTAAAGGGTCGACTAACAAATAAAGAAATCGTCAAAGCAACAAAACCAACGGTTAAGCAGCAAGAACAATAACGAGTAATTTGATAAACTCGATCGAATTTCTTCGTCTATTTTAGCAATAGCCTATTAATTTGGGACATCGTAAAATGGAAACGAGAACAAAAAATTTGGAACATACTACAATCAATACCCCCTTGACGCACTTTCTACAATACGTCTCCCTTTTGATCTTCATGTCAACTGTATAACATAGTTTTTTTTATCAATTTTTGTTATGTGTTTTTGTCAATTTAATATCTTTTACTTATCAAACTTTATGTTTTTGTTTCGTACTTTGCATTTAACAATTTTATAATAAAAAATTTATTAAAAAAGATACAAAAATTACTAAAAAGTAAAGAAAACTAAAAGGGATAACACAATCATTTTACTATCCTCTGTAAAACTGATCTTTTACTTATTGTCACGACCCGCACGGTTTATTGGGTCGTTCACGAGGTTAGTCGAGATTCTGGATTATTCTAAACTTGACTTGGAAGCTCTTGGAAGATCTTGGAAGGTATTGAAAGTATCTTGGAAGCCCATGAAATGTGTTAGAAAGTGTTGGAAGGCTAGGAAGGCGATGGAAGCTCTTAAAAGTTCTAGAAGCCTTCCGGAAGAGTGTAGAATTGTACATAGTAGCTAGTCGGTTGTAGTATAAATAGAGATGGTCTCATTTGGCCAAGGCATCTCTCAATTCACTTGTAATCTTCTCTTGTAAAGTTCTCTCTAGTAATACAAAGCATTTCCCCATTTCACTTGTGTTCATTTCTTTAGAGCTTTCTTAGTTGCCTAGATCATAGAGTGTTCGAGTAATGCTGACTTAATCGAGATTAAGTGCCGCACGGAAGATCCTTGTCGAGACAAGTCCGTGACAAGTGGTATCAGAGCGAGTCGATTCGAGGCGATGACAAATGAAGGTGACAAGAATGTAGGTGGTGCAAGTGGTATTGTGGTTGATGATAGCCGTGGTCGGGAAGAGTCTCACCAAGGTGACAAGAGGAGTAGAGGTGCGTCAAGGGACACGGTAGCAAGCTTTGCCAAGAGGATGGTGGGTTTCGAGACATCCATGTTGGAGTTGAAGGAACGAATAGAGGAGTCTCACCAACACTTGGAAGAGTTGGGTTCCAACTTCGCGGAATTGAGGGAAGACTTCAAGAGTGCCCTCAATATTCTTGGTGGCAACTTCGGCCGTGAGATCCATGAGCCATTTCAAAGGGTAGACCAGTCATCATGGTTGTTGTGGACAGGTTGAGTAAATATAGCCATTTCATTCCTCTTACTCACCCTTACATTGCAATCCAAGTAGCTCAGTCCTTTTTAGACTTTGTCTACAAGTTACATGGCCTACCCAAGATCATTGTCAGTGATAGGGATGCAGTATTCATGAGCAGATCTTGAAAGGAGTTGTTTTTAAAGTTGCAAGTCAAACTACACACTTCTACTGCCTATCATCCTCAAAGTGATGGACAAACTGAAGTGGTCAATAGAAGCTTGGAGTGTTATCTCAGATGCATGTGTAGAGACAAACCCAAGGAATGGTTCAATTGGGTATCTTTAGCTGAATACTGGTATAATACCTCTTATCATACTACCATTAAAACAACTCCTTACCAAGTTATTTATGGTCAACCACCACCTGATCACATTATCTACTCCAAAAGGGACAGTTTAGTGGATGTTGTGGATAGGTCTTTGTATGCAAGGGAGTCTGCAATTGATTTAATGAAATTCCATATTAAAAGATCTCAAGACAGGATGAAAAGTTTGGCTGATAAGCATAGAACTGATAGAGATTTTACAGAAGGAACTAAGGCTGAGCACAGACCCAAGACCGTACCGGACCGGCTAAGACCGGACCGAGGACCGGATTGGTCCAAAACTCCGGACCGAGGACCGGACCGAAATGGTACGGTCCGGTCCGGGTCGGTCAGGTCCGGTTCGGTCTTCGGTCCGGTCCGGTCCTATAAGGCATAATCATCGGGTTTTTTTGCAAGACCAACCAGACCGGACCGGACCGAAAACCGAATTGGTCAAAAACACCGAACCGAGGACCGGACCGAAATACGTTCGGTCCGGTCCGATCGGTCCGGTTCGGTCCGGTTTTCCAGTCCGGTCCGGTCAAACGGTCCATATGCCCACCCTTAGAAGGAACTTGGGTGTATTTGAAGTTACAACCATATAGACAAGCAACTCTCAAACAAAGCAAACAACACAAACTCTCTCCTAAATACTTTGGACCATTTTTGATAGAAAAGAAGGTAGGCAAAGTGGCCTATAAGCTTAAGTTCCCCAGTTCTTCACAAATTCACCCGGTCTTTCATGTGTCCCAACTGAAGCTTTATAGAGGACCAATACCTTTGTCATCCAGTCAGTTACCACAAGTCAGCAGTGATGGTCTGATCTCTGAAGAGCCCTTTGCAGTATTAGAAAAGGAATTCTGCTACAGTTTATGTGTTAATTCAGTGGGTAAATGGTACAGTAGCTGATGCTACTTGGGAATCTTATGAAAGCATAGCTGAGAGATTTCCCTATTTTGATTTGGACTCTTAATTGCTTGTGGACAAGCAATATTTGAAGACAGTGGCATTGTTATGTTCACAATTTCACAATGGGTCAAAATAAGGAAGTCAACGCGAAAGTCAACTGAAATCAAAAGTCTGTTACTAACAGACTTTCCTGCCCTTTTTCACTTTATCATTTTTAGCCTATAAATACTTTGTTCATCATTTACATTTCATTAAGCTTGTAAACAATCATCTTGTAATCACAATTCATCTATCAATAACAAATCCATGTTTTATAAATTTGACTTTCAATTCTGTTCTTGATTGTCCTGTTTTAGAACTAGTGAATTCTATCATTTCTTAATTGAAATCTAGAAGGCACATATCATACACACATGCTAATCGGAAGGTAAATCACTACTTCTCAACTCTTCATGTGTTCTTCTTTTGTATTAAAGGTTACATTCAGTCACTTTGAAATCACTTTGATTTTGACAGGTTATTACTTTTTAATGAATACTTATTTGATATTACTACCTCCGTCCCACATTAAGTGTCTAATTTGACGTTTTTAAGTCTTTTTTCTTCAACTTTGACCTTAATTATTTCTTCTTATGTTAAAATATACTTGATGCAAAACATATGAATGAATAGAGTTTTGAATGTGTTTTTCATTGGTATAATCTTTATTAAGTATTATATAATACAAACAAAAATATTTACGGTCAAATTTGATGAAATAGGCCGAGTGATATTTGCTCTTCATATGATCTGTTCAAAGGCGGGTCAATGCGAGCCCGATGTTACCCACAGCCACAGCCACAAGCGAAGTGAAATGGAAAGCCCGTGGCTACATGCACAAACCATAGAGCTCCTGCTAACAGCTCTGCTGTAAATACATACACAGGGCAAGATGCTGTTCAGTGTTTGAGAGCTTATCCAGATGCACGTGTTCTCGGGGACCTTTAAAAATAATGGGTCCAGAGTCGATGCCAAAGAACTATGACTGTTAACAATTAAAAGTATGTCATTAACATGTATAGATATCTTCTAGTCTAACCCCATACTAACATTGATATTTGATTATTCTCTTTGTACTAATTGAAGAAATTGGTCATCTTAGAATTTTTGACAGCTAACTGGCCACCAAATAGAACTAGGTAAAATATAGCAAACCGTGGATAGGCCACCATCGGTGTAATGTTGTAACGAAACTGAGATAGCGAATCCCCGACGACATGTCGCCGGGGAATACTTAAAATAAATAACTTACCTTTTTTTAGTATTTATTTAACTTTTTAACTAAATTACTTATCCCCGGCGACAAGTCGCCGGGGAATCCACAAAATTAAAAAATATAACTTGTTTTTTATTATTATTTATATAACTTTTTTATAAAATATATAATAACTTTTTTATAAAATATATAATTATTATTTACAATTATTTTTTATAAAATATATAATCGGTTCGTTTCGGCCGGGTCGGTCCGGTTCCTCGGTTCGTATATAATTATTATTTAAAATGATTTTTTATAAAATATATAATTATTATTTACAATTATTTTTTATAAAATATATAATCGGTTCGTTTCGGCCGGGTCGGTCCGGTTCCTCGGTTCAACGGATGAGTCGATATGGTATGGTTGTACATTAGACGTTCAACGGATGAGTCGAGATGTTATCTTTTTTTTTTTTTCTCTTTTTTTTTTTTTTTTATTCTTATATTTTTCTTTTTTCTTTTTTACTTTTTTATTTTGTTGATTTTTTTCTTTTTTTTTTATTTATTTTTTATTTTTTTTATATTTCTTTTTTTTTCCTTTTGTTTTTTTCATTTTTTTTTAATTTTTTCTTTATTTTGTTTTTGTTCTATTCATCTTTTTTTTTTTTTTTTGTTTTTATATTTTTTTTTTTTTTTTTTTTTGTTTTTTTTTTTCTTTTTTTTTTGTTTATTTTTTTTCTTTTTTACAAATCTGCTTTTATTTTTTTATTATTTACTTTTCTTTTTATTTTTTCCTTTTTTGTTTTTTTTCTTTTTTTCTTTTTTTCGTTTTTTTATTGTTTTTGTTCTTATTTTTTTTTTTTAGTTTTTTTCTACCTTTTCTTTTTTTAGTATTGTCTTTGTTTTTTTTTTTTTTTTTTTCTTTTTGTTTTAATTTGTTTTTTTTTTTTTTTTCGTTATTGTTTTGTATTTGTAATTTTTTTTTTTTTTTTTTTGTTTTTTTGTTTTTATTTCTTTTTTTTTTCTTGTTTTTTATTTTCTTTTTTTTTTTTTTATGTTTTTTTCTTTTTTTTTTGTTTTTTCTTTGCTGTTTCTTTTTTCTTTTTTTATTTATTTTTTTTTTTTTTATTTTTTTTGTTGTGTTTTGTTTTTTACTTATGCTGTTTTTTTTTTTTTTTTTAGTTCTTTTTTGTTTTTTTTCGTTTTTTTTGTTTTTTGTTTTTTTTATTTTTTTTTTTCTTTTTTATCTTTTTTTTTTTTTTTTTTTTTTGTTTATTTTCATTTTCTTTTTTTTTGTTTCTTATTTTTTTTTTGTCTTTTGTTTTTTTTTTTTTTCTTGTTTTCTTCGTTTTTTTTTCTTTACTTCCTGTTTATTTTTTTTTTTTTTGTTATTTTTTTTTTTGTTGTTTTTTTTTTGTTTTTTTTTTTTTTCTTTCTGTTTTATTTTTTTTTTTTGTCTTTTTTTTTTTTTATTTTTTTTTTTTTCTTTTTTTTGTTTTTGCTTTTCTCTTCTTTTTTTTTTTTTTTTTTATTTGTTTTTTTTTTTTTTTTTTTTTTTTTTGTTTGTTTTTCTTGTCTTTTTTTTCTTTTTTCTTTTCTTTTTTTTTTTTATTTTTTATGAATGTTCTCATATTTGTTTTTATTATTTTTTTTTTATTTTTTTTTTTTTTGTTTATTTTTTTAATTTGTTCTTTTTTTTTTTTTTTTCTTTTTCCTTTTTCTTTTTTTTTTTTTTATTTGTTTTTTTTTTTTTTTTTTGTCTTTTTTTTTCTTTTTTCTCTTTTTTTTTTTTTTTGTTTTTTTTTTTTCTTTTTTTGCTTTTTTTTTTTTATTTGTTTTGTTGTTTTTTGTTTTTTTTTTATTCGTTTTTTTGTTTTTTTTTTTTTTCTTTTCTTCTTTTTTTTATTTTTTTATTGTTTTCTTTTTTTTTTTTTGCTTTTTTTTTTTTTTTGTTTTTTTTTCTTCTTTTTTTTTTTTTTTTTAACTTTTTTTTTAATTTTTTTAATTTTTTTTTTTTTTTTTGTTTTTATTTTTTTTTTTTTTTTTTTTTCTTTTTTTTTTTTTGTTTTTTTTTTTTTTTTTTTTTTTTTTTTCTTTTTCTTTTTTTTTTTTTTTTTTTCTGTATTTCATTTCTTGGTTTATTTTTGTTTTTTTCATTTTTTTTCCTTTTTTCTATATTGTTTTTTTTTTTGTTTTACTTTTTTTTTTTGATTTGTTTTTTTTCTTTTTTTCTTTTCTTCTCTTTTTTTTTTCTTTTTTATTTTTGTTTATTTTTTGTTTGCGTTTTTTTTCTTATTTTTCTTTTTCTTAATTTTTTTTTTTTTCTGTTTCTTCTTTGTTTCTTTGTATTTTTTTTTTTATTTTTTTTCTGTTTTTGATTTCTTCTTACTGTTTTTTTTTTTTACTTTTTCTTTTTTTTTTTTTTTTTTATTTTTTTTTTTTGTTTTTTGTGTTCTTTTTTTTTTTGTTTTTCTATTATTTTTTTCCTTTTATTTTTTTTTTTTATTATCTTCTTTTTTTTGTTATTTTTTTATTTTTAATTTTTTTTTTGTCTTTTATTTTAAGTTTTTTTTTGCATTTTCTTCTTCTCATTATTTTTCTTTTTGTTTTTTATTTGTTCTTTTTTATTTTTTTTATTTTTTGTTTTTTTTTTTTTGTTTTCTTTTTTTTTTTTTTTGGTTCTTTTGTTTTTTTTTTATTTGCTTTTTTTGTTTTTTTGTTTTTTATATTTTTTTATTATTTTTTCTTTTTTGCATTTTCTTGTTTTTGTTGTCTAATTTTTTTTCTGTTTTTTTATTTTTATTTTGCTTTTTTTTATTTTTTTTTTTTATTTTTTTTATTTGTTTTTTGTTTGTTTTTTTTTTTTTGTGTTTCTTTGCTCTTCATGTTTTTCTCTTTTATTTTTATTTTTTTTTTTTTTTTTCTTTTTTTTGTCTTTTTTTTCTATTATTGTCTTTTTGTATCTTTTGTTTTTATGTTTTTTTTTTTTTTTTTTTTTTTTCTTTTTTTTCTTTTTTTTATTTGTCAAAATTTTTATGTCTTTTTTTTTTTTTTTTTTTATTTTTTTTTTTTTTTTTTTTCTTCTTTCTTTTGTTTATTTTGTTTTTTTTTTTTGTTTTTTTTTTTTTTTTTTTTGTTTTTTTTCTTTTTTTTTTTTTTTTTTTTTGTTTTTTTGTTTTCTTTTTTTCTCATTTTTGTTTTTTTTTTTTTTTATACTTGTTTTTTTATATTTTTTCTTTTTTTTTTTTGTTTTTTTTTTTTTACTTTTTTTAATTTAATGTTTTTTTTTTTTGTTTTATTTTGTTCTTTTACTTACTCTTTTTTTCTTTTATTTTTTTTTGTTGTTTTTTTGTTTTTTGCTTTTATTTTTTTTTTTTCGCTTCTTTTTTTTTTTTTTTTTATTTCTTTTATTTTTTTGTTTTTTTTTTTTTTTTCATTTTTTTGTGTTTTCTGAATTTTACTTTTTTTCTTATTATATTTTCTCTTTTTTTCTCTTTTTTTATTCTTTTTGTTTTTTTTTTGGTTTCCTTTGTCTTTTTATTATTGTTTTTTTTATTTTTTTTTTTTTTTTTTTTTTTTTTGTTTGTGTTTTAATTTTTTTTTTTTTTATTTTTTTTTTTTTTTTTATTTTTTTGTTTTTATTTTTTTTTTTTTTTTCTTTTTTTTTTATTTTTTTTTTTTTTCTTTGTTATTTGTCTGGATATCGTTATTCTTCTTCCTTTTTTGTTTTTTTTATTTTTTTTTTTTTTTTTTTTTCAATGTCTTTATTGTTTTTTTTCTTATTTTTTTTTTTTTTTTTCTGTTTTTTGTATTCTTTTTTTTTCTTTTTGTTTCTTTTTTTGTTTTCTAATGATTTTTTTTGTTTCCTTGTCTTTATTTTTTTTTTTTATTTCTTTTTTTTTTTTTTGTCTCTTTTTTTTGTTTTTTTTTTTCTGTTTTTTTTTCCTTTGGTTTTTGTATTTATGTTCTTTTTTCTTTGTTTTTCTTTTGATTTCTTTTTTTTTTTTCTTTTCATTTTTTTTTTTTTTTTATTATGGGGTTTTTTTTGCTTACTTTGTTTTTTTTTTATTCTTTTTCTTTTTGTTTATTATTTTTGTACTTGCATGTTGTTTGTTTTGTCTCGTTTTTTTTTTTTGATTTATCTTTTATTAATTAATTTTTTTTCTTTATTTTTTTGTTTCTCTTTATTTGTTTGTTGTTTTGGTATTTTTTTTTTATTTATGTTGTGGTGTGGTGGTGTGCTTTTGTTTTTGCGGCGGGAAGCAGTGGGGCGATTAGTCTGTTCGGTTTGGAGGGGTTTTTTGGCCTTCTGTGTTAGTCTCGTTGGCGGGGGTTGGTCTTTCTATCTTTTGTTTTGGAGTTTATTTGTTGGTTGGGTGGAGGGAGGTTGCGGTGTGTTAGGTGAGTGGTGGGGGGGTGTGATAGACAAGGGGTTATGGTTGGTTGTTTTGGTGGGATTTTCTGTTGTTTGATTGTGGATGGGGGAAAGGGGTAGGGGCGGGGGGGGTGGGGGGGGGTGCTGGGGCTGGGGGTAGGGTTAGGCTGTTATTGGGGGTTGGCTGGGGCGTGAGGTGGGCGGGTTTGTCGGGGCTAGTGTGTGGGCTTGGGTGGGTATGGGTTGGCTGGGGGGTGGTGGTGTTGGTGGGGGTATGTGGGGGGGGGGGGTAGGGGGAGGGTGAGGTGTGGTTGTGGTGGTGGTGGGGGGTGGTGTGGGGGGAGGGTAGGTGGATGGGGTGGGGGGGGGGCTTGTGTTTCGGATCTTTGTTTTTTTTTTTTTTTTTTGTTTTTTGTTTTTTTAGTTTTTTAATTGGTTTTTGTTTTTTTGATTTATTTTCTTTTTTTTTTCTTTTTTTGTTTTTTGTTTTTTATACTGTTTTTTCTTTTTTTGTTTCTTTTTTTTTTGTTTGTATTATTTTTTTTTTTTTTTTTTTTATTTTTTTTTGCGTGTTCTTTTTTTCTGTTTTTTTATTGCTTTTTTTTTTTGAATTTATTTTTTTGTTTTTGTTATTTTTTTTTGTTTTGGGGTCTTGTATTTTATCCTTTTTTGTTTGAGTCTTAATCTTTTTATTTTGTTTTTTTTTGTTGTTTTTTTTTTTTTTGTATCTTTATGGTTGTGTGGTTTATATTGTTGCGTGCTTTTTTTCGGTTTGTGGAGTGTGTATATTTCTTGTGGGTGCGTTTCTTTATATGATTCGTTGATTTTTTTTTTGTGATCTTTATTTCTTTTTTTTTTGTGGTGTGAGGTCTTTTTGTTTTTTTTTTTTTTTTTTTTGTTGTTTTTTTTTTTTTTGTTTTTTATTGGTTTATGGAGTATTGTTTGGAGGTTGGGTGGTGGTGTTGGTTGTTTTTGGGTCCTGGTTTGTGTTTGTGTTTTTTTTTTTTGTTTGTTTTAGTTGTTGATTGTTTGGAATCACTGATTAAGGGTGGTTGATGGTTGGGTGAGTGTGTGGTGAGCGCGTATTTGGTGTTGTTAGGTGTGTTTTTGTGTATTGTTGTTGGGCAGGGGGGTGTTTGTGGGTTGAGGGTGGGTTTTTTTGAATTCTTTTTGTATGGTTTTTTTTATTCATTTTCTTTTTTTTGTTCTTTTATGGGTTGGTTGATTTTTTTTTGTTTTTTTTTTTGTTATCTGTTTGTAGTCGTGATATTTTGTTTTTTATTTTTTTTGACGTTTTGTTTTTTGTTTTTTTTTTTGTTTTTTCTTTTGTTGGTTTGTTTTTGTATCTGCCGGTGTTTATTATTGCGTTGTTATGATTTTGTTGTTTTTTTGTTTTTGTTTTTTTATTTTGTTTTTTTTTTGTCTTTTTTTTTTTTTTTTGTTTTCTTTTTTTTTTTTATTTTTTTCTTTTGTTATTTTCTTCTTTTATTTTGTTTTTTTTGTTGTTGTTTTTTTTTTTTTTTTTTCTTTTTTTTTTTTTTTTTTTTTTTTATCTGGTTGATTGTTTCTATTATTTTTTTCTCCCGTTTGTTTTTGTTTTCCTTTATTTTTTATGATATGTTTGTGTTTTGTTTTATATTTTATTTTATCTTTTGTTGTTTGGTTGTCTTGTTGTTGTTTTTTTTTTGTTTTTTCTTTTTTTTTTTTTTGTCTTTTTTTTTTTGTTTATTTGAATTGTTTTCTTTTGGTTTTATCTTATCGTTTTGCTTTTTGTTCCTTTTTTTTTTATTCTTGTTTTGCTTTTCTCTTGTTTCTTTTTTTTATTCGTTTTATTTTTGTTGTATGTTTTTTTTTTTTTTTTTTGTTTTTTTTTATGTTTTATTTGTTGTTGTTGTGTGTTTGTTTTTTTTTACTTTTCTTTTTTTTTTCATTTTTTTTTTTTTGTATATTTGTTAATCTTCTTATTTTTATTTCTTTGTTGTACTTTGATTTTTTTTTTATTTTTTTTTTTTTTTTAATTATTTTTTTTTTTTTTTGTTTTTTTTGTTTGATTTTTGTTTTGTTTTCTTTTTGTTTTTTTTTTTGT
>BQNB010150304.1:0-16055 GCA_026074375.1 Tanacetum coccineum
TGTTGTGTTAATAAAAGACCTTGAAAATGGTGAATGAGTTTTATAAAAAACATTTGCTGGTCTAACTCTATTCACAATAGGCTTAACAGTATTAACTTTCATAGCAGCATTAGTTGGTACTGTCTGTCTGTTAAAATCATGCCTAGCAGTACTAACATTGTTAGTACCGCTAGCTCTAGCAGTATTAACTGGAATTTTGCAAGTTCTAGTTAGTACTGTTGTAGGAACAAATTGGTTTTTATGATTCACTATTTGCACATTGTTCCAAATTAGTCTAATCTTCCTTTGACTAGACTTCATCCTCATGCTATTGTTTAACTCATCTTGTTTAGCCATCCTCTTTTCATGGAAATTACAATCTCTAATTAGATGACTAAGACTGCCACATATAAAACATGCTCTTGCAGTAAACCCATATCCCAACCCTTTCTTGTCAACTGTAGGATTTCTACTATGTGTGAATTGATTCTTAACAGTTTCCCTAGGAGTTTTTACTTGCTGATTAGTACTAGCAAAACTAGGTTGTTCCTATTATTTTGTAGGTTGAGACACATGTTCATCTTCACTATCTGATTCATACTCCTTAATTATAGGAGCATCAGACCAAACCTTAGGTTGATTTACTACTTTGGGTTCATTTACAGTTGGTTCGAGCAAAGATTCATGTGTTTCAACACTACAATCTGATTCACAAGTATCAAGGTCAATGGTTTGGGTTTCAGATTCACTAGGTTGAGACTGATTTGGACCATATGTAAATTGAGAGTAATCTATTTCTACATCAGGTCAGATAGCATGTAATTCCCTGCCATAGGTGGGGGTACAACATGCATTCCTCATGCTGTAACAAACCTATCATACAAAGGTTGTTTTTCCAACTCACTTTCCTTATTCATAAATACACTTTGTAAAACTTCATTTTCATAACTTAAAATGCCATCATATCTGTGATCCCCATACCCAAGCCTAAATTTATCATTAGCACTAATTTAGGTATTTAGCAGTTTACCAAGATTTTTAGAAGAGTTATGCTATTTTTCTACTTTAGCTTTTAAAATTTCTTTTTCTTTTTGAGCTTCTGCCAATAGTTTCTTATGGTATGTTAGGACATCTGTTTTATCATCTAAGTCTATTTTCATAAACCTTATCTTTTCTTCATACCAAAGTTGACCTTGTTGATGAGCAACTAATTGTGCTTCAACTTTCTTTAGACCTTGAGTATATGCCTTTATTTCTATGCTTGCATCACTAAGTTGTTCTCTCTGAGCATCATACAGTTTTTTAAGCTTAGCATAAGACTCTTTACACTCATTTGAACAGGAAGTTACCTCTGTGTCTGACCCTGAGCTGTTGCAAGCCATCAAAGCATAATCTTCTTCTTCTTCTGAGTGACTGGTCCAATCTACACCTTCTCCATCAATGGTCACCAATGCTTTAGAGTCTTCCTGCTTACCAGATCTTCTCCCATCCTTATTGCCAGAGTTCCAAGCATCTCTTCTCCTACTATCTTGATTTCCCTTGGTTCTACACTCTCTAGCAAAATGGCCTGTCTTGTGGCAATTGTAGCATTCGACTTTGGTTTTATCAAAACCAACTGGTTCCTTTGCATCAAATTGTAGCTTTCTACCAGTCTTTTTGTAGAACTTCTTCATTCTCATCGAAATCATGGCCACCTGCCATTTCAAGTCCATTTCTTCTAAGTCATATTCATCAAGCTGTTCCAAGTCCTCATGATCCAGTTGAGGGCAACTTGATTGATTAGCAAGCAAGGAGTATGATGAAGTTTGTTCACACTGTGAGTTTTGACCAGAAGGATTAGAAACACTATAAGCGGTACTAACATCATTAGTACTGCTGGTGTTCTCAGAGACAAATGCTACATTTTGCGTGCTAGAGGATGATGCAGTAGAGCCTTTTACATCATTCTCAAAGACTCTTAGATTATTATACAGATCATCAAAGCTGAGACTGTCTACTCCTGGTTTGGTCCTCATAATTAAGGAAACTTGAGACCAGGCAGAAGGTAGAGATCTAAGGAATTTCTGATTTGCATCCTCAGTGGATACACCTGCTCCATGAATCTCTAATTGACTCAGAAGACTTTGGAACCTGTCATAGCCTTTATGAAGCCCTTCTGAGTTTGATACAGAGAATCCTTCAAACTGTTGCTTTAAGATATACTTCTGCATCTTCTTTGATTCGTCATTTCCACCAAATCTGGATTTGATGGCATCCCACATCTCTTTTGCATCAGTCATCTTATGAAATTTAGCAAGATGATCTTCTGGTAGAGCCATAAGCAAAGTGGTCCTTGCTTTTCTTTCTCTTTCTCTGGCTACAATTTCTTCTGCAGTTCTTGGAGGCAGAACCTTGATTTGTCCTTGTGTATCTGTGGTGATTGATACAGGACCATTTCCATTTTGTATAACCTCCCAGATAGGATAGTCTGTATGGGCTAAATAATGTTCCATTTTCATGGCCCATATGTCATATTCTCCCTTTTTGAGAATAGGAAGTTTGATGGTTGATACAGTATGAGGAGTTTGTTGTGTTGGTGTTTGTGATGTTGATGGTGGTGGTGGTGGTGGTGGTGGAATTTCATCTTGTGATCCAGACATGTTTAGTTTTGTAGTATGGAGATGTATAACTGGTTTTGTTTGTTCTTCTTACTCAGAGTTTCTCACAGGCTCTGATACCACTTGTGAGTCCCTAACTGAATAGATCTTTGCAGCCTACTAAGGGTGATAGCCAACTTGTATAAATACAGTTTGACTATATAGAAACACTGACTATGAATACTATGTGCTAATGCGGAATCTTAACACAAGTACTAAGAAGAACAATGAAAAACTAAATAATGATTTCTATTAATCTGCTAAAGTGATTACAGATTACTAACTAGAATATGAATTTATGAGATTATATTGAACTGATATCTCCAACTATGCATAAAGTTTCCTTTTTATAGATCAAGGATAAACCCTATAGACTTACCAAAACATCGAAAGATCATACATATCTTATCCTATAATATCCATACAAATCCTTAAACGGTACTAACTATTCCAACTAACGGTACTAACAAAACTGATCAGTTACTTAACAACTGTATTGTCAGTACTAACTATAACTATCGGTACTAGTATTACACTACGTACTAAGTCAGGAATGAATAATTCCAACATGAAGTTTACGAAAACTATAACTCGTTACTAAGGCTTAATTACTCGCAGCACCTACGTGGTTTTACGAGAATGTCACCGTTATGCCCTGAGATCACCACTACAAACTTTGATCCTTAAGCACAGATTGCTTACCCTCTTCAAAACAAACAATTTTTTCTGGACATACAAAGAAGACCCTCATGCTCACATCCTTATTCAACAAATCAATTCTATGATGAAGTTCCCGACGTCCGAGTACGTCTTTAAAGCTTATGCTTTTCCCATTTTCCCTCGAGGTGCCGCCAATTTGGCTTGAAAAAAAGAACCTACTCGAATCGATTCTTACATGGGTTATCTTGTTTCGAAATTCCATCACAAATTCTTCCCTACTTCCAAAACAATAAATCTTTGAAAAGAAAACACTAGTATTATCAACAACGATTTGATGAAACATTTTACGAGGTATGAGACCAATTCAATGATCTTCTTTGGGCATGCCCACATCATGGATTTTTGGAGTTACATCAACTCGATACTTTCTATAATGCTTTGAACTCTAATGATCAAGATTCCTGATTCCCAGCGTGTGTAACTTATTGGATAAAAATGCCCCTGATGATAAAGAATCATTGAGAGCAATCTATAGTCGTAATTCACGAGTAACAAACCGTTTGTGCCAAAAGTGAGTTCGAGCACTTCCACCCTCGGTATTTCTCCCGATGTTTCCGAACTTAAAGATATGGTGAAATGTCGAACTTAAAGATATGGTGAAAGCCTTGCTTCTTGATAAGAAAAACCAAACCCAAGCTCCCACTACCGTAAAAGCGGTCGAGGAAAGTTATGTAACTTGCGGTGGTGCTCATTCTTACCGTAATTGTCACGCCACCGATGGCAACATTTATCGTGACAATATTCAAGAATATGTTTCTCAAGCCGCTGTGGCTAATTTCAATACCGAGCCCCGATTGCTAATTAAATTCGACCTCTCAGTTTTCCTCCCATTCAACAAAACCATGGAAATAACCAAAACCGTTACAACCAAAACCGGGGGAATAACTACAACCAAGGACAAATTTATCGACCCCCGGTTAATCAACCTCTGATTCACCAAGCTCCAGCTCCACAAACACAAGGTGTGTCGAAGGATGACTTTCAAAACTACGTCAAAGCTAATGATGCAGTTATGAGAAATATGCAAAATCAAAATCAAAACTTGCAAAATCAAATGACCAATTTAACGAACATGTTTACCAAGTTTGTGAATTCTAATACCGCTTCTACTTCAGGTTTAGGGACACTGCCTAGTAATACCATTACTAACCCGAAGGAAGATTTGAAGGGTATTACCACCCGAAGCGATGTTGCTTATCAAGGACCCACGATTCCTACTACTTCTTCTTCTCCTCCTAAAGTAGTGGAACGTAAAACCGAGGTGACAAAGGACACGGTGCCTCCTACTAATAACGGAAGTACCAAAGATGTCCAACCTTTGGTTGTCCAAGTTGAAACTCTAGTACCAAATTCTGAGCCCGTTGTTGCTCCCGTTAGTGCTCCAAAGCCTAACCCAAAACAATCAATTATTACCAGAACTATCATAAACCGTATTCACTCTAATAGCCAATTGGTTGTTACAGTGAGCGCGAATGCGAAAATAAGATTTGATTGGACTATTATCCCAATCTGCTTTGTTTCACTAACGAAGAACAAACAGATATATGTCATGTCGATTGTGCTTGTGGGATCTTTGTTTGGGAACAGAAACCGATCCAGTTACGGGGCTTATAGCTCCCACTAAATTTAGACAACATTACATATGCGTCTATATCAGTAGTAAAATACATTGCTCCCACTAGATAAGACAACATTAAATGTGTGTTTATGCCAATGAAGTGCAAGTATCAATTTATTTACTTTTCTACTCTTTAAATATCTGCACATTATCACTAATGTGAGCCTTACGAACTAGTATGCATGTACTTAGATATTCAAGGAAATACATCAAGTTCTACTATATATATGATGGACTAGCCATCAATGTCACTCTTTAACATGAAAGTTTTGCATGCAATTCCTCCCTCTATATTACCTTAAGAGTGTGTAGAATCTTAGGAAAAATATTGAGTTAAGGAAAACTATTAAAAAACATGCTATTACTTTCCTTTTCTCTTTCGCGATTTATTGAGATTTCCATTTCTAATCATTAAAACTCATATAATGTCTTGACGCTTCAAGATGTATCATTTTGGTGGCTATAGAAAACATGTTCTCTAGTTATCCAAATAAGATGTGCAACCGTACTTAACCGTTTGACTTATACAAGACAATACGATTTCTTGAGTAAGTGTGCTTTGTGTTTGACTAGAATTGGAAAATTCAAGTGTTCATATTATAGCTTTGTCATACAGGCAGAAAGGATAGGAATAAGACTCTTTCTTACAAGGAAATGAGACTTAGTTTGGCTTCCTCTAACAAAGAAAAGAAATAAACTTTTGTTTACGATTTGTGTTGCATAATGTCATTAATAGAAATTACAAAGTTTAATTTTAGTATTTTCGATAATTAATCCTTTTAAAATTAATTACCCAAGTTTATATAAAACAATTAATTTCACGAAAGGCTAAGATCCTCATTGAGGTTCCACCATCACATCAGTTGATCTGCTAGCAATGATAGATTCAATAGGTAGGTGACGTTCACCATTGCAAAAATTGTGCAATTCTTAGACAATATGGGACTCGTGACATTTGTAACCGGAGAAACAATGTCAAGCTGGCATGTTTAGTCCCATCCTTGCCTTGAGCTAAGGTCTCACCAGCTTAACTCGATTAAGGATCAGAGCATCATCCTCATCACCACTGGAATCAAGAAACAATTATGAAACGTTAACAAACTGCTAATCATAATCTCCTAAATTATCGTAAACCGGTGAGGACCTTACAATAAGCAATTTGCTAAAAATCAAAATATTCAATATAAACGTATTCCGCTGGTAACAGATCTGAATAACCAAGTGAAAGAATCAGTGTGAGGTATTAAAAAATGTTTACCTTTGTGGTTAGAGGTACTGCAGTGTTCCCCACGTCCAGATGTAACTCTGTGTGGCCGTCTGCTCCCAACTGCCTAAGTAGCGCCTCTCATTCTATTCGAGGGAGCATTTTCAGGTTCCACTTCCACTAATACCGCCCAAACATTTTCACTCGTTCTTTTTCGATACGTTAAAACTGAAGTATCACTTTGTCTGAAGTTTGTGCATAAACAAAAGAAATGGTAAAAAAATAGGGAAAATAGACACCAAACATTATCTACACAATCAAGAAGTTTGAAAACCATTGATATCCTGAACTAGAAGGAAATGGCGAGTCTATGACCTCATTATGGATAGACTACATGCCTTGAAAGTCGTTAACATCAACACTTTCTAGAAAACCGGCTTCTTCGACTACAAAGAGAGTTGCGTGAGTCTGGTCATGTGTTCTTTTCAAGTGGTTTGAAGAGGAAGTATCATGACGTGTGGAAGGAATCTGTGCACGAACAATTGAAAGGATCAAGAATAACAACTAAATAAAGGCAACAATAAGCATACAATTAACTACCTCCAGTAGCAGTAAAACGTGGTGTTATATTTCCTTAACATGAGAGTGCTTTTCAAAAATGAAGGAATAAAGGTTCTTTTGGGTCCCAAAGCTACCACTATATGCAGGTTGTAATATATTCGGTGAACATCGTGGCTTTATATTCTGCTCACAGAGCTGGGAGTATGTATCAAAAGCATCAGAGTCGGTGAGTATTTTTGAGTTGTAACTAATGGCCGAACACGGTCGTTTTACATTCCTCGCACAAAACTAGGAGTATCTATGAAATTCGTCATAATTTTCGGCTGTTTTCAACTTGTGACTAACGCCTTCTGAAGCATCTCCTACTACCTCAGACGTTGTTTGCATAAACTAATCAATAGAAACATAAAAATAAACATAGGATAAAACGCAACCAAACATGAAAGAATAAACACATGTAATGTTTCGAGTACCTTTCAAAGAGACACTACATCGAACTCTTCCATTCCCCTGACCACTCATTTGATCAACATGAGCTTCTCCCATCGTCACCGATTGTGTAATTGAGGTCTGAATATGTGAACAACCATCAACCCAAGATGACTTTTCAGAGGTTTGTGAGAGAACCGATAACTGAGATACACTTGTAACACAAAAGAGTTTATAAATAACTTGTCCAAACTTTAGCGACAGTAAAAAAGATACCAAAAAGTTGTACTAACCTCGCAAATCAGAACCCCCACCACTTGCAGATGCGAATTCGACACGGCCAGACAACGCCAGCAAACAGGGGTTTCTTGCCTCATAAAGAACAGTAGGCGTTTGTTTTCGGTTTGGTTAGAAATATTGATATTAGTTTGGGCCATTTCTTTCCCTTTCATACTTCTATACACAAATACAACCACCAAAGATCGAAAAAAACAGACGTAAAAACACATTTCGAAGCACACAGTTGCAAAACAACACGACGCACAACAAACACAACCGTCATCCTAACATACACTATAACTGATTTCAGTCGACTACAACATTGCAAGTAATTTTTAGCAGCCATATCAAACTGATTACGACATGATCACAAATGTAGGTCAAAAGTTTACACTAATCAAATGTTTAAGCTATAAAAGGGTTGCATGATTTTAATCATATATGCAAGCAAATCAAACTTAAAACTTACACCCATATCAGCAAAAATCAACCATTTCTCCTAATAATCAATACTAAGATAAAAGGGTAATTAATCCAAACACCCCCTAAAACCTTAACAAATTTGCACTTAGAGCTGAACTGTAAAGAATAATAAAAAGATTGAATTTTTATAAAGTTTAATTAATAGTGACTGATATTGAGGTTAAAATGAAAAGGGTGTAACCTATGACTATTCGTGGGATTGTAGTTCAATCGTTCAGAGCACAATCACCCATCTATATATCAGAGCACAATTAATGTTATACCATCATCGTTCAAATCCTCTGCTGCCAAGGTAGACAAATCCCTGAAAAGCTCAATAAGCAACATAAGAACAAAACACCTGGTATCACTTAGGAGAAAGAGATCGTGAGGTTGCGTGGTGTTTAGTGTGTGTGTTATGTGGTGGTGTAGATTTTAGAGCAGACACGAAACCCCCCACATGGAAAGAGATAAAGAAGAGGGATAGTAAATTAGACGGTCAAATGAGGCTGGGTATAACAATAATTGTGTAAACCCGTGGGTTTTAGATCCTGTTCTGGGTCGGGCGGTAGCATTAAACACATTAACCGGACTCCCCAATTTTTTTTAGTTTGGGATAATATGCTTTATGTTGTTTTGGCTATCTACTACCTATTGTTGTATCTAGTGACTTAGGGCTTTTGGTTATTCATCGTAACTAAATTTTGGGTTTGTCTCTTTGTTTTTCGATTGATAATTATGTTAACCAATATATAAAATAAATAGAACTTTCAGTCAATTAACCACAATTGTTATTCAGAATTGTTAAAGTTTATATTAATTCTGACTATTGTATGTTGTTTGTTTATAGAATATTCTACAAAAATTAACTAACTTAATTGTCGGATCAGCTACAAATTTACAACTTTAAGGGGTGTTTGGATATATGCAAGTTCCCTAAATCAAAAAAAAATTGGGAATTAATTGTGATGTCTCAGAGATAGAGGAAATTGTGACAAAACAAATGGAAGGTGAGGAAGGAAGAGTCGAACGGCAAAGGCAGCAGT
Source organism: Tanacetum coccineum (assembly GCA_026074375.1). Taxonomy (NCBI): domain Eukaryota; kingdom Viridiplantae; phylum Streptophyta; class Magnoliopsida; order Asterales; family Asteraceae; genus Tanacetum; species Tanacetum coccineum. Next base: position 8,935 of record BQNB010150304.1, read on the forward strand.
CGAGGACAACTGCAACTCCTCAAAAACTGAGTTCTGAAATACCCACAAGTAAGTGTATTATCGAAAACACACTAAGCTTATTAGAGTTGCTTATTAGCTTATGTATTATCGAAAACACACTAAGCTTAGTAAAACACCTCTAACAAAATGCGTATTACCTTATTATAAAGAAAAAAGGGGCTTTATGCTAACTCTTCATAGATGTGGTGTTTTTGCTAAAATCATAAGCTTTTGATAAACCTCTGATGAACTGTTGATGTGGTTACATGTGAGTAAAGTCAATTGTTTTTAACAACGATTATAATATATATACGTCACCGTAACTCGAATACAAATTTATTAGGATGGAGCTAAAGAAACGCTCTTGTTACATCCTGAGTTTTAATAGGATCATGTCAGCTCTCCAGCCAATGTCGATGCTTATTTGATGTATCTATAATACATAAAAATCATGTCTGGGTAAGTCTTTTGCTCTTCTCTATTTAGCATATTATATTTTAATTTAGCACCAAGCCTTTTATTTTTAATAAGGATGGATAATAGTGTGACGCATACGCTTTGCAAGTAGCTGCTGACTTCATACGAAACCTGATTGCCTTTTAGAATATATGATCAAGCTGAAAAGTCACACTTTTGTTTGATTTTTATGTATATGTTGAACTGATAAAACTTACTAATTACATGCCACCTGCATCTAACTTGTGTTTTATGCTTATTTTTAGTTTCAAGTCATAATTGTTGTGCTAACATCAGATGAAGAAGTTGATGTAAATGATTATTTCTCCCATGGGGTGGATGATCGTAAACAAGGTAAGCTTTTAGATCTTTAAATTTTGAATCCTACACAAACTTATTGTAAATAATTGGTTATGTCATCTTTTAATTTTTTGTAAGTGATGTAGTAAAGGTTCACCAGATCTTATGTCAGAGCTGAAATAGTTGCAGGTTTTGAATGCCTTAATTAGGCATGGTGATTTCGTGTTTCGGCGTGCCCAGTTGAAAGCCTTTGTGAAAGTCCCAATACACACGTCTATATGGAATATAACACTTATCTAATGTAAATAACACAAGTAATAACTTTTCAATTGTGTAATGCTTTATTGATATAATCAAAGTATTACAATGTGTTATGGATCGCACAAGTTAAATGACAATGTAAGATTACCCTTAGAACAAGTAAACTTGAGAAAGTATCAAGTTTACAAGCGAACTAATACAGACCCGATGATTGAGATAATGGACTGAGGAATAAGTTCGATAAGGAGTAAATGACAAATAATAATAACAACAATAAAAGCGATAGCATTTACTCCTTACAACATTCTCTATTTATACTAATACGAGGTTGTATCTTGAGTGGAGGCAGGTGCGACGTGTCAAGAATCCTGTAGAGGACGTACAATGTGTTTAATGCACGTCCATTCTTGGAAATACCCCGCCCATACTTTAGTGAATAGTTTTGCCAACTGTTCAATACTTTCACCAACTCGTACTTTAGTTCAGGCTTTAAGTCAAACACCACTTTGTCTCGCCAAGATGCTTTATTGACTTATCCTGCCTAAACTCCAATTAGAGAAGCTAAGTTTAGTTTGCTCTTCTTCAAAGGGTAAAAGATCATCAGGGTATTGCTACCCCTGACTCTCCTCAGACCATCAGCGTATTCCTTTTACATACCAGCTGATATCCATCCCAGCTGATGAGTATGTCTTCAAGTAATCTTCGACTTCCTTGACGATGTCATTGACCTGAATACGTCTGAGGTGCTCGCTAATGCTTTGCAATCAGCGAGTCCTTTTATACCCGCTGATACAAGTCAGCGGGTCTTTCAATACTTAACCTAGTTTCTGTTTAAATCTAGGCAATGATCATTCGACTCTGAATTGGTCCAACAATCTCCCCCTATTTGCATATAAATTATGCTAAGTAAAAAAATTATACTTAGTGAGACACAACTTCTTTTTACGCATAATTTAACAAAGTAAAGACAAAAAATAACTTCATTCATTCAGTACATACGTTGGCCCAAGTCATCTAAGTAATCTTTTACAACTTTCCTAGCCTTGGTTACATCATTCCTAGCCTTTATTTTCAGCTCAAATTTTACGAACATTTCTTCTGCCTTTGGAGAGCCCCTTTGAATGTCATTCTGAAGTCTGATCAGCTGAGCAGTAGTGGCCAAGTGGAATTCTTCTTCTTTTTGAGAAACTAAGTCAAAGTTACCATTGTAGAAGAAGATCCCTGATTCGGGTTCTCTGATGACTAGTCCTCTGGAACCTTCAACCCCTAGATGAGGAATTAAATTCCTATGCACAACAATGTTTTCTTTCACAAAAAATTCCTGGATGATTTCTGAGCTTCTTTTTCGTTTAGTTTTAGCAACGGAAAGCCCAAAGACTGTTAGCTCAGGTGGTGGAGGAATGCCTAGTTTTCCAGCTTGAGTCTTGATCCACTCAAACTTGGCCTTGTGGTTTTTGAGCAAAATTGATAACATCAAATATTTAATACTTTTTGGCGACAAAATACCTCATATATTACCTGCAAATGTTTCACTAACACTTGAAAACGAGATATTTTCTATCATTTTGTAGTTTTCAGGTGAAATGTAGGAAAGTGACAAAAAACAAGAGAAAAAGGGCTCAAAGTGTAATTTTTTGAAGAATGTTACGGCATAACACCGAAAATGGTTACACCGTAACATAAATTAAGCAAGTAAGAAGATTAAGGACAAGGTTACGGTGTAACATCATATCTAGTTACGCCGTAAATAAATATTTTGAAGGAAATCTTACCCAAGATAGGGTTACGGCATAGCACCCCATATGGTTACGCCATAACCATGAAGATCTACAAATATGGAAGGAAGATCACGTACTTATGGACATTATTTGAAGGTTACGGCGTAACACCATATCTGGTTACGCTGTAACAACTGCTTAAATATGGAATGCCATGTAAGAAGGTTACGGCGTAACCCACTTATCAGTTACGCCGTAACAGGTTCGATACCTATAAATAGAGGCCTCATTCAAGCTATTCCGACATCACTTCCTCTACAGCCAATTGGAGAAGGGACAAAGGCGTCCAACCTTCAAAGAATTCCACCTGAAGTCTAAGGGAGATCACACTTTACTTACTTTTTGTATTTAATCGTTCAAATACGAATACTTTAAGCATTATGAGCATTCAATCTATTATTATTTTTATTTTTTGTTGTGTTTCCGTTACCATGAGCAGCTAAGCACTTAAAGTGCTGGCCTAGTTAGGTAATTACTTTTGTTATGATTGTTTCCTGTTAGATTATGGTTTTGTTAGATATTCCTTGACTATCGTGTAACCCTGGGTTTTGGTAGTACGAGTGGTTTGAACTTGGCTTGACCCATTACTAGATTATCTAGTCAATATGGGATCCATCGGGTACTAGGGAGGATCTATGACTCTGACCCCTATTGTAGGAACTAACCAGTCACCGCACTTATCACTCAATATACTTAAAAAGCACAAGAACTCTTTCATAGAGGGTTAATAATCTTTATAGGTTATTAGATATGTTTTGGAATAGTTGGGATTAATCACTACAACCTGGATATCCTACCTCCTATACAATTTGGACTGAGTCAGAATCGCGGGAAGTATAGGATAGACTGCATATGCATTTTCAAGTCTATCGACTTTAGAAAACGCTAATGAAACCATAGTTTAACATTGCACAGGAAAACATTTTCTTAACAATAGTAATGAAGTAACTAGGTTAGCACGTTTTCTCTCTTGATATCTCCAACTTTTTTTATTTTTAGTATTTAATTTTATTGTTATTTTAAATTCATTTCAAATCAAATCAAAAACCATTTTCTAAATGTGACATTTCAAATTAAAACTAATCACAACTTAGCTCTTAGGACGACCTCGAATTTACCATTCTATACTACCCACGATCGAGTTCTCTGCCCGTTAGTGCGTTGTGAGGTAGATCGAGTTTTATAAATTTAAAACTTGGTAAAAATATATTTTAAAATAAAATACGCATCATTATTCTCTAGGAAACATCATGGATGGGGTTGATATTGAAGATCTCACCATTAAGCAGTATCTTACACTTACACAAGAAAACCATGTACCCAATGTAGGTATTAAGGTTGATGATATGACCATCGCAGAATACCTGGAATATGAAGAAATAGTAAAAACCTAGGATTACGATGAATATCAACCACATTCGGTTAAAGCCGATGTTATAAGGACCATTTAAGTCCCCGTTACAAAATCCCTGATGCAAAAACCAATCCATACTTTCAGCCATCACAATCCCCTACTCACCCCAAAATCACTAAAACCCTGAGCAAACACACTAAGGAATATGAAGTCATCAAAAACGAGAACAGAGCGATCAGGGCCTAGGTGATTGGTTTGAAGCAGAGTTAGAGAAATGCTGGAAAATTCAACAAAAAAGGGACAATAGTCATTTAAACCTTAGGAGGTAAGCCAGGGATGATGCCCTAAGAAATTAGGAAGCTCAAACCGATCAATTGAGAAAACAAGAACATGAAGTAAGTGAGTGCAAGATGGTTCACACACTGAAAAAGGACGCGCATAAGAAAGAAACCAGCTAAGTTGAAAGAATATTAAACCTACCTGAGAAACAAAACCCAGGAACTCTTATTATCCCTTGTTCAGTTGATATGTTTAACTTATATGCAATAGCAGACTTAGGAGCCAGCGTTAATATTATGTCCGAATCTATTTTGAAAGAATTAAGTCTCGCTGACCCAAAAAATGCTAACATAATAGTAGAAATGGCTAATAAAACTAGGTGTGTCTCCCAAGGGATAATAGAAAACGTCCTGGTAAAGATCGATAAGTTTTCTTTCACCTCCGACCTTGTAATCATTGATACAAAGGGATTAAACAATAAAACTATCATTCTTGGTCGACCTTTTTTAGCAAACATTTGTGCTGAAATTAATGTTTCCACCAGAGAAGTCTCGCGTGGGATTAAGGAAGACAGGGTAAAAATCAAAATGAAGGAACAAGAGTGTAATTTTACTACAGCTGTTAGTAAACACCTTAACGAGCGACCAACATCACAGGATGAACTAAGGCAAGGAGGTGACTATAAAACCCATTGGTGTGAACCTCTTCGCCAAGAACATGAAAAAGGATACACATTATGGGCATCATGTGACCCTTACCAGGAAATATGCGATGGAGGAGGAATCCCGGACAAAAAATTGAAGCATTATTGGAAAAGCACAAACGATGATGATCGCATAATCTTAGAATAGGAAGGATTAAGCTATATAAACTGGGTAAGGGCAAGGTACGGTGTAATAACCTGAGTTTTACGACACGTACGACGATCACGAATTTGACGTCATAATTATTATTTTATAAATTCGTGTGAGCGAATGTCGACATTTAAAATTTTATTTGTCGTAAATAATTATTTTCGTATTTTATTACGAACGGAAATTTAAAATATTTATTTTTGACGTTTCGCGAGTCGACATTTGACCGCGCGTTCGTTAATCGTTTTAAGTATCGTAAAAATTTACGACGCGACTCGTTATTATTTTTAAGATCGTAAATTTATTATTTTTATAAATGTCGTCATTTTGTTCCTTGTCCTGAGCCGGATTCGTGTTTTAAAAATATACACATTTTATTAAATGTTTCAAACTAATAAAAGTGTGACGGAAATAAAAATAGTCTTGGAAGAGTAAACCCGAGCCACGGTTGTCGGTATTTAATTTAAGTAAAACATAAACGTGTCAAAAATTAAAAGAAGAAAAGAAGGAGGGACTAGAAGTGTTAATAGGCCAAAGTTCTTTTCTATATAAACTAACACATACACACATATAATTCTTTTACAAAAAAAATTCACTTCCTCCCTCCCTCTCTTGTCCTCCGACCGGTCACCACCACTCCACCACCACCGAAAAAGTTTTTCGATCACCGGAAACCGCCACGTCGCCGGAAAAAGTCACATGCATTCCGATCAACCTATATTTTCCGAATCCTCTCTTCATTTCCTACACATCTACGCAATAAAATAATACATGCAATGGATATTTTCAGAGTTAGAGTTCGGGCTTGATTCATAAGATTTCGAGTTGAGGGGTTGTTTAAAATGGTTAGATTAAGGTGTTGTCGAAGTGGGTTTTATCGAAAATGGCTTGGGTTTGTGTTCGTGTTTGCGTCCGTGGGTTCGAACCATAAAGAAATCCGGAACCAACACCTTGTGTGTTGTTGTAAGTATCATAGTTATGTTTATTTCGTTGTTTCGTTCTTAATTTGATTTCGTATATCATATGTGAAGAGGTCCGACACTTGCGTTGGTTAGAATAGATTGTGAATGGGTTGATTAGTTGACGGAGATAGGTTATCTAGGCGTATTTGATGTTGTTGTGAGGCGAAAATGAAGTTTCGATAAGTTTTGTAATTGTTAATTTCGAGCAGAAGGTTTGGCTCAGAAAACAAGGTTCGAAAAATCATAAAAACTAATTTTTGATCTTAAAATATAATAGAGTTCGTTCTAATGTACGTTTCGATAATTAGAACGTCCCGTAACTCCTTATAACGAAGAAGTTACGGCGAATCAAAGTTTGGAAATTTTATAAATTTCCAAACAGCTATTTTGCAAAAGTATACATTCTGATCCGATTTTCAACAGCTATTTTGGGCACTTTCGAGTCCGTTTCGGCCTTCCGGCGAAACACGAAAGTTGTCCGGAATGATGTTTTCTATAAAATCTTATTTTGGTCAAAGTCACGAAAACGTGATATAACGGGTCAAAACCAATGGTCAAACTGCTGCGTTTTTATTAAAAATACAACTTACAGCAGATTCTTGCAGGGGCATTTCGTCATTTTCCATCGAGTTTCGGGTCTCGGCTAAAACTAAAAAGTTGTCCGGAATATCGTTTCGCATAAAATCTCTTTTTACTTTGAATCGTGAAAATGTGATTTAGAGGGTCGTTTGGCGCGGGTCAGATTTGGGTAAAAATAAATATAAGTATAAAAGTCAAAGAAGGTCAAATGTTGTCATATAAGACTTATATAATTTCTAACTAAGTACATGGATATAAATAAAATGATAAGTATTAAAAATATACTTAGATATTTAAA